>JAKCPI010015720.1:0-10145 GCA_023213315.1 Euborellia annulipes | reverse complement strand
TGATTTTAAAATTAATAACAAAACGGCTCGTTTTAGCGTTTTTGAAATTTAATTATTTGTTATAAATGTTTTGAAATCTTTTTAGTTTATTTTCGAATATTTTTTTCATATTTTTCCAAGTTAATTATTATCTTAGGTATTGCACTTCGAGCGATTTCTTTTAAAACAATCTGCAGTTGCAAAAAGATGCACATGACCAGCCTCTGTGTCGATAAACACTTCATTAGAATTAAAAAAGTTAAAACAACTCGTGCAAATTGATTTAATATTTTTTTAAATCTAATTAATCGATTAGCGAACTTTATCTTAGGTGGGCGTGTGACAGGTATTTTCACTCTTCTGAGGGATGTCTAACTTAAATATAAAATTTTAACCTCGTAGCTCAATTCCTTCATGGTTTAAATTGAACACAGATATAGACAGACAGACCATGTTGCGAGAAACCATTTTTTTTTTTTTTTTTATTCATGGTACCTTAAAATATGTATACACCCATAGGCGTAGCCAGAAATTTTTTTGATGGGGGGTTTAGGATTATTTCTCCCCCCCCCCACCCCGACTAATAGGGCAGTATAAGGCGTCTAATGAAATATATGACTAGCCACTTGCCCCACCTTCGCTTCGCCCCCCTCGAGGTGGCTCGGGCCCGCCCTTTCTTAATTAAATGCCGCAATTTTTCAATCAACTCGTATCAGGCAATAAATGATGCAAATCTATTAAATTTATGTATATGGGCCTAAAATACCGGGGGTCTCTCTATGGGTTTCCTCTTGACCTATGGACTCTATGGGTTTCTCTTGACCAGACTCCTATCTCAGACCTCTTTAAGAAAAAAATAAAAAATTTATTTATATAATAATTTTTATTATTTTTCATTTGCGAGATTTAATCAATTTTAAGCGGCTTTAATTTTTTATAAACTGAATTTTCTCGAATTTTTTTGCGTTTTATTTAATTTTTTTTTTTTTTTTTAAGCTAGAGAAAATTATTATATTTTACTTTCTCTTACACTATATATGAAATATATAGAGAGAAAAAGTATTTTTGCATTATAGAGCTTAAATATCTAGTCATGGCTTGGGTCCAATGGGGGGGGGGTTTGAACCCCCAAAACCCCCCCGTGGCTACGCCTATGTATACACCTATACATCAAAATCTCGACATCGAATTTTTTACATGAATCCAATACTTTCTCTTTATATTAACATATATAGAGGTAAGAGAAAGTAAAAAATTGTCCTGATTTTCAAGTGATTAAAATAATAATTATTTAATTAATAAAAGCAAAAATTTTATTAATAATTGTGCTTTGCTGTTATTTGAGAAATAGATATTTCAACAAGTAATTAAGAAAGGAAATTTGGTTTATTAAAACAATAATAAAATTTAGGGTAAGAGAAAGTAAAAAAATTTATTCAATATCATTTTCAATTGTCATATCTACTTGTTAAAATATGAAAGTTGAATAAGATATTTAAATTATTATTATTATTATTATTATTATTATTATTATTATGGACCTAAGGCACTTTGAACTGCGACCATTAATTGATCTTTTGTTCTATCCTTTGTTGTCCAATACCCGACTAGAAATTGCTTTGGGAACGCCCAGAGTATACATCTGGACCTCATTGGGTCCCAAGTAGGCATGCCCAAAAGGGAAATCCCTATAAGGGCCCAATTAGAACCCAATCGGGAAAATCCCAAGAAAAATATAATAACTTATAGTCAGTTTCTCCCAATTGGGTTCTGTGTGGGACCTAAACGGGAAATCCCAATATAAAAATAAAAATTTCACGTCTAGAAATTACTTTGGAATCACCCAGCGTATACATCTGGACCTCATTGGGTCCCAAGTAGGCATGCCCAAAGGGAAATCCCTATAAGGGCCCAATTAGAACCCAATCGGGAAATTCCCACGACAAATAAAATAACTTATAGTCAGTTTCTCCCAATTGGGTTCTGTGTGGGACCTAAACGGGAAATCCCAACATTAAAATAAAAACTTATACAAAATATTTGCTGTAGTATCTTATTTGGAATAAATAAAATCCAGTGTTCGCGCATGCGTAGATGATGAGAATTGGAATCGCGAGGCTCAATAGATGTCATTTGTTAACAGTTACATATAACGCATCACTTAATATTTTATAATTACAAATTAGGTTTGTTCGTTTCGCTTGTCATTGCAGTATAATTTACACATTTTGCCCTTTCTGTTCGTTTCAAGCTTGGACTTTTCTGCATATTTTTCTACCCAGAACCCAATTGCGCGAAAGTGATTATAAGTTATTTTATTTTTCCTGAGAATTTCCCGATTGGGTTATAATTGGGCTCTTATAGGGAATTCGCTATTCGGCCTGCCTCCGACCCAATGGAATTGTGCAGGGCGATCACAGCGCCAAAGCTTTAGTAGATGACCACCTTTCAAACTGTCGCCATTTTCTCTCAATCTCCTTGGAAACATAATTAATATCGAAAAAAAGCTTGTGATCCGTGGCTCAGAAAGAAGACACTAGTTTTAAGTAAGTATTAAGTTATATTTTCATTTTTTCATTAATTTTCTTTATTATTATAAATTATGTTTATTTATTTAAGGATCAACGTTATAAAAGCAAGCCAAAACAAAATGACAAGGTTAGTTTGCTGCTATTTTAATTTTAATTTTTTTTTATTTATGTAATATTTTAATCTATTTAATTCTTTCAATTATATTCATTAGAAATTTTAGACGTAAGAACGCATTGGCCTGAAGAAGCCTCTTTAATTTTGATAAATGAATACAAGGAACATCATATCAACTTTATTTATTAAATGTCCTTTTGAAAGGTAAATAGATAAATTAAAAAAAGATTATAAATTTATAAAATTAATTTATTTATTTTTCACATTTCCAGAGAACTAAAAGAAATTTTTTGTGAAAGGAAAAATATTTTCCCACATGTGATAGCTGATGGTAATACTATAGATATATAGCCAAGGTAAAAAAATTAATGGGATTTATTTTAGAGATATAAACTTATTTTTACATCCATATCTTTTTAAACAATTTTAGTAACGAATCTCAAGAAATATTGAAATCGACACAACGAGAAAATGGAATTTTTAAAAAATTTTAAAGATATGTAATCTTATTCTCAAATTAAAGAAAATTGATATCAAAACAAATATTATTTGATTTATAGAATTATTTGATTTTCCTTTTATTAAGAATTTAATTGAAGCGAAATAGAGTCCCGAAGAATTAATCTACTTTCTTCATCTTGAATTTCCTAATCATCATATGCTAAATCATTTTCAGGCAATGTATTTATTTATTTTTATTTATTTAAGGATCAACTTTATAAAAATGACAACTGAAGGACGGGCCACTTATGGATTTCCCTATGAGGCTAGGGGTTGTGATGCCTCTTTCCGACCTCTTTGGGACTTCCTCATCTGGGCACAAGTGGGATTGCCCAATCAGGGCCAGACAGGCCTTTGCGTGACATCCCTGAGGGATCTTTATGGGGCCACATAGGGATTTCCCTATGAGACTAGGAGTTGGGATGCCTCTTTGGGACCTCTTTGGGACTTCCTCATCGGGGCACAAGTGGGATTGCCCAATCAGGGCCAGATTGGCTTTTGCGTGACATCCCTGAGGGATCTTTATGGGGCCACATAGGGATTTCCCTATGAGGCTAGGGGTTGGGGTGCCTCTTTGGGACCTCTTTGGGACTTCCTCATCGGGGCACAAGTGGGATTGCCCAATTAGGGCCAGATTGGTTTTTGCGTGACATCCCAATGTACGTCCCTAATGGGCAACCCAATGAGGCCCCAATAGGTCTCACATTAAAATTTCTAGTCGGGTATCTGTCCTTAGAATAGACCCGTCCCTTTTACCAGGGCCAGTATATTCTTTGGAGAGGCTTTTGATATTTCCTCAGGTTTTATTTCAGCCCTTTCGAAAATTAGCCTTCTTTGACGGGTTAGTGCAATACATTCGCACATGATGTGTTCCGCCGTTTCTTTTGTCAGATTGCAGAGGCGACATATATCGTCATCCACTCTGCCCATCTTCATTAGATGATATTTTAAAGGACAGTGTCCTGTTAGAAGACCGCTTATCAGTCTTAGTTCATTTCTGTTTAGAGCGATAAGTCTCTTTACATTTTGTTGCGGAAGTGTTATAAACTTCTTCGCTTGTCTTAAGCCTGGGTTTTTTGCCCATAGCTTTTTGTTTTCGTCTTCCTTCCACCGTCCGATTTCCAGTCTTAGGTGCTTATGCGACAGCCCACAGGCTGGTTCGGGCCCTGTGAAAGGAGTGTTTGCTCCCATCCTTGCTAGTTGGTCTGCTTCTTCATTGCCTTGTATTCCTGCATGTCCTGGCATCCATTTAAGAGTTACACTATTGTGTGTAGCCAGCTCCTTTACAGAATTTAGGCATTCCCAAGTCAGTCTCGATTTAAAGGCATATGATTTTAGCGCTTTTAAGGCTGCTTGGCTTTCCGAATGGATTTTTATTTTTGCTCCCCGAGGTCCTTTTTTAAGGATCTCTTGGGCGCATGTATTTATGGCAATAATTTCTGCCTGATAGATTGTTGCTGAGGTGCCAAGGGCTTTTACAAGGCTACAGTTAGGGCCTTTTATCCCTATGCCCACTCCAGCATCTGTTTTGGATCCGTCAGTATACCAACTTACTGATCCTTTTTTGTCTTGATCTTCGTCTGTTAGTGCCTTGTGGTTTTTTAAAACCACTTCAAAGCCCTTTTCGAAGTTAAATACGCCCCTGCAATGTCCGAGCAGTTTTGAAATGTCGCAATGCTTTAATCAATTCCCGAAATACTACTAGGTTTAAAATCCCATTTTTGAAATCTCTGGAGAGAGTAATCAAGTATGAGACCAGGATCAAAAAAGACAAGTTTTTACCAGTATACAATTGTGATGTAAGGGATCTGACGGGAAAAATTCTCACTTTCACCGATTTTTCAAGTAAACTTTCGGAGAAGTCGAATATTGCTCTTACAAATGAGAGCTTTGATGCCTATTTGAAAGAAGTAAGCAAAGAACCGTATTGTATATATACCGAGGGCTCTAAAGAATCTAGTAGGTCAAGAGTTGGCTATGCTTTTTATGATCCCCAAATGGAAAGGTCGTACTTGTTTAATATAGATAGTGAAGCTTCCATCTACACCACAGAAGGATTGGCAATCTATGAGGCAGTTAAGCATGCAAAGAAAATACCTGAAGACAATATAGTGATTATTTCTGATTCTTTAAGCATAATAAAAAGATTAGGAAATGTGTCTTCTGGTTTAGATCCTTATTTTATTTATGACATCAGAAAGGAAATTAGGAAAGCTAATCAGGCTGGGATTAAAATATGTCTTGTTTGGACAAGAGGCCACATCGGCATCAAAGGAAATGAAAGAGTGGATGAGGAAGCGAAGTAGGCGAAAGATCTGGAGCCTGGGAACTCGAATTCATTGCTTCCAGTTGAGGACCTCTTTGGTATCGCAACAAGGGAGCTATTGAATGAGTGGAATGATAGATGGAAAGAATCATCAATGGTTAAAGGCAACCACTTGTATAATATTAAGCCTCTGGTGAGTTTAAGACCCTGGTTCTTTGGGATGAAGGACTCGAGGAGTTTCTACACCATGTTGTCCAGGATGAGGCTAAATCATGGTAATTTTCCAGCTCATCTGAAGAAGATCAATTGCGTGTCAAGTGACAGATGTCAGTGTGATGGAATCTCCATAGAGGACCTTAATCATATGCTTTGGAAATGCATGAAATTTGAAGGAAGAGCTAGAATGGAAGAAAACTTAAGAAAGATCTGGGGGGGTGGGCCCTTTGGCTCTAATGCCTTTGTTGGCCTTAGAAAAAGAGAAGTTTTATAAAGAGATTTTTGGCTTTTTTCTTGGAAACACAGTGCATATATGAACAGTGTTTTTATTTATTTATATAATAATAATAATAAGATTTTAAAATAGACCTTCCCAAGGAAATGTAATTAATATTTGTGATTTGAACTAATAAATTGAAAAAATTTGACCAGGACTTACCAAGTGCAAAGGGAGAAGGACTCGAACGAAGTGCGCTGAGTCGGGGATGCTCAAACGAGAAGGTCGATAATGAAGGGAGAAGTCGACCTCTAGCAATAGACACTCCTGTTAAAAAAAAAAATAAATAATAATGACAAACGATTTTTTTAACCAACTTATATTTTTAAGGAAAAATATTAATTTTGATGAAGCTCAGGAACCTTCTTTTCAATTTCCAAAAGGATTCGGACCAGTAGGTTCAATTAAAGTCAAAAAGTTTTTTAAAACAAAACTTTATTTGACCCCAGACAATGTTTCGTCCACTTGCTGTAGGACTTTGTGGGTATAGGAAAAGATTAAATAAAAGTAGGTTTATTTACAGGGGTTTTATTTACACGAAGATATTTATGCGAAGATATTTATATATATATATACAGTTGAAAGGAAATAGGCCGGAAGCGAGGGCGATGTGGCGTCGGGCTTGAGGCACACGTGTGTCGAGTCGAAGCCGGGAACGAAGTGACGCCAAGCGGTTAGCGTGGTTATGAGTCGGACCCAGGGAGTCGGACCACATGCTTCCGGGAGCGGCGCGCCGCGGCGTCTCCCTAGCTTCCGGCCTATTTCCGTTCAACTGTATATATATATATACTAGCCGCAAGGTTCGCCTTCGGCGAACCTTGCGCTAGCCAGGGGGCTTCGCCCCCTGGACCCCCAAGCTCGCCTACCGGCGAGCTTTGCTCGCCTTCGGCGAGCAATTGCCCGCCTTCGGCGGGCAAATTTGGTACATGCGAGCATGTTTCTTGGACGGCCATCGTTGAAAACCTGAAATTCACGGACCTTAAACGTTCTTAACTCGTGGTCAATTCTCAATGCTTCGATTCTTCTTTACCGCAAAAACAAATTGATATCTCAACACTTTAAAAAGTGAATATAAAAAAAAAAACTCCAAAATGAGAATTTAATGCTCTTAAAAATAGAATTTCGAAAAAGCTTAGGAAATCACGCTAAGGTAATAAACGTAATTTGCAAATTATAAAATGATATGAATTTATTACTATCACGAAGATAAGTAGTGACTAAATATTTTATTTCTTTATTTATTGTGTTAAATAAAGGGCCAATTACAGAAATAGTAAATAGCTGTAAGGTACTTTCTTAAAAAAGCGCTCTTTTGTAATACAGGATCATTTTGTAAGGCGTATTTGGATCATACCAGCTATAATGTCTATATTCTGCCCACATTTAACCGTACCAGAAAAATTATTTTCGTTCCTACATATATGGACTGCATTTTCGCTTCTTCGGCAAATATTTATTCAGTAATTTTAAACCCAAAAAAGCATGTTCATTAGGGTGGTTGTAAGGTATAAGGGGAGAAAATTGTTTTGGCTGTATTTTCGGCGGGAACCTCTTAAAAGTTGACAATTGGTGTAAAAAGTAGATTGAGAAAGTTTGAGCTCGATCGGATAACGATAAGACCTGCCTCATCGGCCCTAAAGTTCATCAATTCCCCTAAATTTGACTATTAACATCTGTAACTCCTAGAACGTTAGTCCAACAAAAAAAGTTTATCAGTAATTTTTTGAAGAGCATTAAATTTACTAAGAAAAAGTCCTTTAACATTCTTTAGTAAAACCAACGGTTTTCATGGTATGGGCAAAAAATCGAATATTGTTAAGAGGCACATCACATAGAAATATAAGAATAAAAAATTCGGGGGGGGGGGGGAGGCATTACACAAAAAACTTTAAACCACTTGAAAGATATTTAAAAAAAAGAATGTTCATATTTGAAGTAATAGAAGAACAAAAAATTCGGGGAGGGGGGGGGGGTAAAAAAAATTTAAAACATCTTGAAAGATATTTATTCAAGAATTTTAAATCCAAAAAAACATGTTCATATTTGAATGAATAAAAGAATTAAAAATTCGGGGAAGGGGGCATAACACAAAAAACTTTATATTCTTCGACAAATATTTATTCAAGAATCTTAAGGGGGGTAAAAAAAAACTTTAAACCACTTGAAAGATATTTACTCAAGAATTTTAAATCCAAAAAGCATATTCATATTTGAAGAAATAGAAGAATTTAAAATTCGGGAAGGGGGGCTAAAAAAAAAACAAACTTTAAACCACTTGAAAGATATTTACTCAAGAATTTTAAATCCAAAAAAGCATGTTCATATTTGAAGAAATGGAAGAATTTAAAATTCGGGGGGGGGTTCCCCAAAATGGAGGTGTAAAAAAAAAAAAAAACTTTAAACCACTTGAAAGATATTTACTCAAGAATTTTAAATCCAAAAAATCATGTTCATATTTGAAAAATAGAAGAATTAAAAATTCGGGGGGGGGGGGGGGCTAAAAACAAAAAAAAACAAAAAAAAACTTTAACCCACTTGAAAGATATTTACTCAAGAATTTTAAATCCAAAAAAGCATATTCATATTTGAAGAAATAGAAGAATTTAAAATTCGGGGGGGGTACTTCGAGGGGGGTTCACAAAAAAAAAAAAACTTTAAACAACTTGAAAGATATTTACTCAAGAATTTTAAATCCAAAAAATCATGTTCATAATTGAAGAAATAGAAGAATTAAAAATTCGGGGGGGGGGGCTAAAAAAAAAAAAAAACAAAAAAAACTTTAAACCACTTGAAAGATATTTACTCAAGAATTTTAAATCCCAAAAAGCATGTTCATATTTGAAGAAATGGAAGAATTTAAAATTCGGGGGGGGGTTCACCCAAAATTCGTAGAGGTGTTCACAAAAAAAAAAAAAAAAAACTTTAAATCTCTTGAAAGATATTTACTCAAGAATTTTAAATCCAAAAAATCATGTTCATAATTGAAGAAATAGAAGAATTAAAAATTCGGCGGGGGGGGGGGCTAAAAACAAAAAAACAAAAACAAAAAATTACTCAAGAATTTTAAATCCCAAAAAGCATGTTCATATTTGAAGAAATGGAAGAATTTAAAATTCGGCGGGGGGGGGGGGGGCTAAAAACAAAAAAACAAAAACAAAAATTACTCAAGAATTTTAAATCCCAAAAAGCATGTTCATATTTGAAGAAATGGAAGAATTTAAAATTCGGGGGGGGGGGGGTTCACACCAAAATTCGTAGAGGTGTTCACAAAAAAAAAAAAAAAACTTTAAATATCTTGAAAGATATTTACTCAAGAATTTTAAATCCAAAAAATCATGTTCATAATTGAAGAAATAGAAGAATTAAAAATTCGGCGGGGGGGGGGGGGGCTAAAAACAAAAAAAAAAACTTTAAACCACTTGAAAGATATTCATTCAAGAATTTTAAATCCAAAAAATCATGTTCATATTTAAAGAAATAGAAGAATTAAAAATTTCGGGGGGGGGGGGCTGCCGATTTTCAAAAAACCCTGAAACAACGAATTTAGATTTTTATCTAAGGAAGGATTTAGCGAAGAAAGCAAATTGATATCTCTTCTGGTTTAAAAATTAATGTAAAATCAAAATTTTTTCCCTAAATTGGCGATTTGGGGTACTTAGGGGCCGAATTTCAAAAAACCCTGAAACACCCAATTTAGATTTTTATCTAAGGAAGGTTTTAGTGAAAAAACCAAATCGATATCTCTTCTGGTTTAGAAATTAATGTAGATCAAAATTTTACCCTTAAATATATTGTTTTTCCCTAAATTGGCGATTTGGGGTACTTAGGGGCCGAATTTAAAAAAACCCTGAAACACCCAATTTAGATTTTTATCTAAAGAAGGTTTTAGCGAAGAAACCAAATCGATATCTTTTTTGGTTTAGAAATTATTGTAAAGTCAAAATTTTACCCATAAATGACCATTTGGGGCCCTTAAAATGGGAATTTCGAAAAATGGCTTCTTAAATGACGCCTAGGGCCCAAATGTAATCTACATGCCAAATTTCAACTTTCTAGGCCTTACAGTTTAGGCTGTGCGATGATTGTGTTTTGTTTGGTTTAGAAATTAATAAAAAAAATTTAAAATTTCACACATAAATGACCATTTGGGGCCCTTAAAATTGGAATTTCGAAAAATGGCTTCTTAAATGACGCCTAGGGCCCAAATGTAATCTACATGCCAAATTTCAACTTTCTAGGCCTTACAGTTTAGGCTGTGCG
>JAKCPI010015719.1:0-24209 GCA_023213315.1 Euborellia annulipes | reverse complement strand
TTTTTATTATTAGTTGTATGTTAAATAAAGTCACTTGTTTTTACTTTATTGTTCGTTACAACATTTAATTTTATAAACTACTAAAATAAATTTGAAATGATTTATTTGTTCTTTGGTGTAACACTAACTCCAACCCGGGACATTTCACTTTCGCAGTGCACTTACAACAACGTACCCCTCCCTGTCCCTGTAACGATAATATAGGCCTAAACACCGCCAAAGTAAAATGTCCCATCCCTGGTTCGAGTCAGGGATTCACATCAAACATGCTCGGTCAAAACTTTCATTTATCTAAAAAATTTAATGAATTTGACATTCAACTAATAAATAATTAGCAGTTGAGTTTTTTAGTAAAAACAAATAAGTTAAGAGTAATAAAAGATGCCATTTCCGCCTTAGGCCTATACACTTGTATATATACGGTATAAATTGATAAATTGATAATCTATATATATATATATATATATATATATATTGTCAATCCTCTGTCCGTAACAAAATATCTCAGAAACTATAAGAGCTAGAGACATGAATTTTTTTTTATTTTGTAGAGCATCATCAAAGGGGTCCAGTAATATAAACTCGTTTCTTAAATCGCAGTGGTACGGTCATCTAAAAACGCTTGATCAAATTATATCAGAAATAGTTTTTCTTAATATTTATTTGGGACCGTAAAACAAGTCATTCAACGCCGCAGGGGGCTTAGCGTCTACTAAAAGAATATTTCTCTTTTTTTAAATTAATTTATACAAAATTTCATTAGATTTTTCGCGTATGCTCAGATACTCACTAACTTTAAAGTACATTGAGGGTTAATATTAAAACATTTGCACGCATTTTCTCTTTTAACCAGGGCATTGGCGTAGCCAGAAATTTTTGATGGGGGGGATCAAGAAATTTTTTTCAAAAATTTAAGATTATTTCAGGGTATTTATAAATCATTTTGGCTTTTTTTTAGCCAGAGTAAATTATTATATTTTACTTTCTCTTACCCTATGTGAAATATAATTTGTATTAAATATCTAGTCATGATTTGGGTCCCATGGGGGGGGGGTTTGAACCCCCAAAACCCCCCTCCTGGCTACGCATATGAACCAGGGGCTCATATAGAAATTTTTTCTGATTTTACCTATGCGTTTTGAGGTCCCCTGAATCCATTTAAGTAGTTTTTGGAATGATGTCTCTCTCTCTCTCTCTCTGTGTGTGTGTGTGTATGTCTGTGATAATTTTTTTGGTCAACGAAAACTCAAAAACTATTTGTTCAATTGTTTTGAAATTTTTCACACATAAACTAGGGGTAGAGGCCAAGAACTGAACAGTTTTTGGTAAACATCGGCCTATTAGGGAGGGCTCTAGGGGGGGGGGACCAATATTCTTTTCTAACATAATCTATAATTTTTTTTATATATTCAGAAACTAGATTTTCTCCCGAGTAAAATGATATATAAAATATAAATCATCGGACCATTAGGGGGCTCTAAGGGGGGGGAGCAATATTTTTTTCTTGAATAGTGGGTGGGCAAAGTTGTGCGCTCGGCTTAGTCCGACCCTTTATTTTTTTATTATTTTTATTTATGCGACTTTCTCAAACAAAAATATAGAAATTGACCATATACCCATATATATATCGCCTGGTGAGAATCATAGTGGCGAATGTCCAAAAATTCAATTTTTGAGTTAAGCCTTACGAAACATTGTTATATACGCCCCAGTCTAATATACGAATATAGGCAGGGTCATACACAGGGAAGGACCGGTGGAGATAAATTCCTGGGTACTCTACTCCTTTAAACTTCATTCATAAAATCCTAATAGAAAATTATTTTCAGTAGATTGCTCGACCTCTAAGGAATAGATTCTTAAACAATATCTCTTTTGCAGGTTGGTGCGGTTGTCTTCAGTGTTTAGTGATCAGTGCTCAGTGTTCAGTGTTCAACTAGTGCAATCAACTGAATCAGCTCTACGAGTGCAGACAGCTTCGATGGATCAGCTCTACGAGTGCCAGACAAGCAGCTTCGAGCGACCGTCAACCCCTCAGGAGGTGAATATTTTATTCTCTAGACATATACATATAAATCCAAAAATATATACCACTGGCAAATGATCTGATTCTAATTTCATTTTTTTATTTTTTGTTTCAGATTCCTGAGGGTCAACAGAACAAAGGTATATTACTCATGGTGCAAGAATATTAAAGGGAATAGATTAGTTTTTTAGGATGTTCTTTTTTTTCGATATTTATAATTTAGAAAATTATTTTCACACCTTAAATGTAGTTTAAAGATTTAAATATAAAGAGGAGGAGGGATGCACCATGCCAACGTGAGGGATTTTTTTTTTTTGAACCTGCAGTTGCTCCTCATGAAGCAAATAGTAGAGAAATCAATGAGAATATTCTTCAATTGAGGCCTCTATTGGAGATTCGTCGTTGTTATTAGCTTCAGGTGTCTTCTCTAATCTTTAGCTAGTTCGTTTTATTAGGGTCCCTTGATTGTATTTGTATTAATATTTAGGATCCAAACAGAGAGCTAAAATGAAAATATTCTCGTTGATTTGTTCCATGAACGATTCATAAGGAGATGCGGTCAGATTTGATTGAAAGATTGAGGCCCAGGTTCTCAAGTGTTCTTGTGTTTGCGAAAAGACGTCTTTTTATGACGCAAAGGGAGTCTGATAAGTTTTTGTTTCGTTGTGGTTGGGTTTGAGGTGGCTCTATGGGTAAACGAGAGTCAGGGAGGGATGTCGTTTTTCCAGGGATAGCCTGGATGTAAATAACGCATACCCTTAAGGCCAGGGACAGGCCCGAGGGCCCCGCCGATCTGATGGTGGGGACCGGGTATATATAATTACAATTCGTTCGTATTTTTAATTAGGCTAGGTAGGATCTCTTTCTGGAAGCCCCCTGGTCTCTCGTTTACTCCAAAAAATCACGTTCATTCTCACTGATATGATTTCTTCAGGCACCCAACTTACGGTTTTTCGAATTATAAATCACAATTCTTTTTTGAAATTTTGCATATTTCTTTTGATGCGAATAATAAAAAGAATTGTTTGTGAAGCACATTATTTTTGCTTGAATTCTTTCCGAATTTTGTTTTTGTTTATTTTAAAGAAAAAGAAGTCTTCAAGAATTAAGTATTTTTAATAAGTAAGTAAATTTCCTATACAAAATAAAATGAACAAAACTAATTCAAATTTTTTATTTTTCAGAACACTTTATATTCCCTTGACGTTCTTATTTTCATTTTGGTTAAATAAAAACATAAACTCATTTAATAATACAAATGAAGAAACATTTTGGCTTAAGAGTGTATCATCTATTGGCGTCTACTCATCGAATTTTGTTATTTAGCTCTTATAATACACAGTAAGTAAATACAAATTATAGTCACCTTTTAATTTACACTTTGAGATTTAGCTACCCCACTATTTATTTGAACTTCTGTTGAGACAATTTTTCCTGCATTTTTTCTTACAACTGCAAAATCATTTTTTTAAATTGAATTTTTCTTTTATTTTTTATAATATACATGTATTTTATAAAGTGAAGTGAAGTGCAAATAAAAAAAAAGAAGTCTTCAAGATTAATTTTGAAAGCAACATAATTTCAAATGTAAGTAAAGTTTTATTAAGCGATAAAATCAAAATATTGAAACTAATATTTTTTTTTTTTTAGGTAAAGGTGAGGTTAGGTGGGCTATAAGGGGAGGAGGAGGCCCAAAAGAAGAAAAAATAATCTTTCATAACAAATTTTCAATTAAAAATATCCGAATTGAGTAAAAAGCACCCAGATCGTTGCCGTTAAGCAATGTCAGGCACGCCAGGATACCCGTAAATGAAATTGATGAGTTAAATTGAGTGAAATATTTTTATCCGGTAAGAGAAAGTTGTGTGCTGTGCGACCAGTCCCCCCCCCTACACCAGATTTTTTCTTAAATAATGAGAAATAACCTCTATTAACCTCTCATTTTTTTGACAGTTTTGCGAGTTATGTCATCATCATAAACATCTATCAGGACACTTGACTTTTTTTTTAACAATTATAGGCTCAAGTGACATCGATTCACATCTATTTTTCATTTCAAATCGAAAGAAATATGTCTCATAACGATCAGACACCAAATAAAATGTTTATTTATTATTAAAATGTTTAATGTCAAGAAAATCGACAGTGAGAGCGCCCCTTTAAATTTACTACTGTAAATTCCTTCCTACTTTTTTTGTAATTTTTCTCCGAATTTGTGATATAAAATGAATTTATTATGAAATTTCAAAAAAAAAAGCCGGAAAGCCGGATACGCGAGGGGCGGGGGGCGGGGCGAGCGCCCCCCTTCGCCCCCACCTGGATACGCTGCTGCTAATGTTATAGGTAATAAATTTTGTTTTAAGGAAATAGCAAAACTGGATAATAAAATTCATATTTTTACAATTTGCTTTCTACTTGATTTTTACTTTTTTTTTTTTTTTTTGAACCAACCAAGAGGATAAATCATCTATCCTGTCATCAAGTAATTTTATTATTACTCTTTCAACTTATGACAGTTTGTCATCGAACGACGAGAAAAAAAAATTCTGATGGATGATTGATTGATTGTGGAATAATAAGAATACAATCGAATCCTTGTTTTCTCACTCAAGAGTAAAACAAAGCTGAAATAAATATGAAAAAGAAATCGATCGTATTTTCAAAAAAGTCAATAATTCTGTTTATTATATCAGAAGAGAAACGATCTGAGTTTGAAGCCATTTTATAACCAATTCTATAGAGGAATAAGAAATAGCAAATAAAGTATCTTTTTGGTTGTTCAATTTCAAAAAGATTGAATAAATAATTTGTGAATGTGTCAGCATAACTGAAAATATGATTTTTTTGTGAAATCGCCCTATCTGTGGACCACATATTTCATCTCCGGTGGTCTTAATTAATAGACAGAAAGAGAGAGTCAATGTTTGGATTAAAAGAGCGTCTCATCATTTAATTAAACATCTCGCACGCACTTCTAAAAACAAACTATAGACTTCCAAAAATGGAAACATTTGACCTTAACCTTAATAATAAATAATTGCAATCGGTCTATTCATTCATTAATTTTCTTAGTTTCTATTCAAATATAGACTCCCCCTCTCCTTTCTTTAAATCAACAACTTGTTGCATGAGTAAATATTGATGGATTATTAATCATATATTGATTCTGGAAAATTAAATTTCAATTGTTTTATTGTTAATTTAAGAATATAACCTCTTTTACAAATTAGTTGTATATAAATATTATAAATAAAAAATCTGATGTGACTTCGGTAAAAGTTGTGTTCTGTGCTTATCACACCATATTTTTTGTGTCGACATATATTTAGTTTCCGACAGTACGGTACATTTGAATTCAAGATGTAAAATTTATAAACATGGGAAAATATTTATATTTTGTTATCATGGCAACCATTTCTCCTATCTTTTCTAAAAGTAGTATAAGAGTAAAGTGGTCTTCAGAAGATTTCAATGGCAAAATGTGAATATACATTTTAAAGAGCATCTAAAAAATAATTGATTTTTGAAATTTTAATCAAAATCGTTGGAGCGAATTTTAAAAAAATAGAAGAAAAACTAAAGAAAGTTCATCAGTAAAGTACTAGTACTCTTTGGCCGATTTTGTTTAAAAGTTTCATGTTACGTCTCAGTGGGGTACCTAACTTAAATATGAACTTTCAATCTCCTAGCTCTTTTCGTTCTTGAGATATTTTGTTCACAGACAGACCATGTCGCGAAAATCACTTTTTACTTTCTCTACCTATGTATATATGTAATATATATATAGAGAAAATATTGTTCATGTCAAAAATTCGATGTCGAGATTTTGATGGATCTTCAGTTTTGAGGTCCCCTGAATCCAAAAAAGTGGTTTTCGACATTCTTCTGTGTGTGTGGGTGGGGGTGTGTGTGTTCAATTTTAAGCATGAAGGAATTGAGCTACGAGGTTGAAATTTTATATTTAAGTTAAACATCTCCCGGGACCGGAAAATAAGCTTTTAATCAAAATCGCCAAAGAGTACTAGTACTTTACTGATGTACTTTTTCAGTTTTTTCGATTTTCTCAAAATTTGCTCCAACGATTTTTTTTAAATTCAAAAATCAATTTTTTTTAGATGCTCTTTAAATGTATATTCTCATTTTGCAAATGAAATCTTCTGAAGACCACTTTACTCTTGTATTTCATAGGGAAGATAGGAGAAATGGTTGCCATGGTAACAAAATATAAATATTTTCCCATACTTATAAATTTTACATCTGATTCAAATGTTCCGTACTGTCGGGAACTAAATATATGTCGACACAAAAATCTGGTGGACAACACAGAACACAACTTTCGATTACCGAAGGTAAGAGAAAGTTGTGTGCTGTCAGTCACACCAGATTTTTTGGATTCAGGAGACCTCAAAACGTGTATATCCATCAAAATCTCGACATCGAATTTTCGACATGAATCCAATACCTTCTCTCTATATATATTAACATATATAGAGGTAAGAGAAAGTAAAAATGAAGTAATTAAAACAAAAAGATTTAAATAAACTATTGAGTTTGCTGTGTGGTTTGCTGGTAACAATCGCAGCCAATCGGATAAAACTTCTGGCGAAATTCAAAAATATCCTTGGAACTCCCTATCTATCATTCAATTTACATTCACGTAGATAAAATAAATCTCTCAATTCTCTAACCTTCTTTTTCAAGAAGATGATTAAATGTGGACCTCTCGTCTTCCAATGAAATATTTTCAAATTTATCCTGTTGCTGACTCAGGAGGCTGGATTGATGGACAGAAAAAAAACTTTAAAAATTAGGTACTTTATTGAATGCTGAACTTAAATCATTCACCTCCATTACCTTGTTCTTGTATACGCCACTGACTTATCGCCTCTCCTACTCCACAATTGCGTAATTTTCATTTAGCTATTTGAATTGTGAAATCATTTAAAATCACTCGATTTTGAATTCTTTCCCTTTCTCTCTTTTTAAACAAACTCTGTTTGCTCAAATATTTTCTGAAGAAAAAACTCAAATTTTATCATCTTTTACTACAAATGAATTGATGCTATACGTAAAATTTATCTTTTTTCTTCTCCAATCAATCGTAATAGTAGCAAAAAAAACTATATCGAAAAATCTGGTGGGACAAGCACAGAACACAACTTTCATTACCAAGGTAAGAAAAGTTACCTTCGGTAATCGAAAGTTGTGTTCTGTGTTTGTCCCACCAGATTTTTCGTGTCGACATATATTTAGTTTCCGCCGTTATATTAGAATTCAAAGATTTATATTTTGTTACCATGGCAACCATTTCTCCTATCTTCTCTATGAAGTACAAGAGTAAAGTGGTCTTCAGAAGATTTCAATGGGAAAATGAGAATATACATTTTAAATAGCATCTAAAAAATAATTGATTTTTGAATTAAAAAAAAAAATCATTGGAGCGAATTTTGAGAAAATCGAAAAAAACTGAAAAAGTACAACAGTAAAGTACTAGTACTCTTTGGCCGATTTTGATTAAAAGCTTATTTTCACGCCCTAGGAGGGTGCCTAACTTAAATATAAAATTTCAACCTCCTAGCTGAATTCCTTCATGCTTTAAATTGAACCCAGAAAAGACAGACACACCCACCCTTTTTGGGCCTCAAAACGTGAAGATCCATCAAAATCTCGACATCGAATTTTTGACATGAATCCAATACTTTCTCTCTATATAAAGTATATATGTATATTATCATATACATATAGGTAAGAGAAAGTAAAAATAAATGTGTAGAAAGTGAATACCGAAAAATAAAAGGCTCAAGAAAATATCGAAAAATAAACGGAGAAAATGGTTATATTCTTAAAGAGAATGAATGATATATGAAAACTGATGAAGAGCAAAATGTATTTATTTTTATTGTAGGGTAGAAGACATAAATTCCCATCGACAGATAAAATTAATGAGGATAGGATCGTATCTCTATAAAGATTAACTCTTCTCTTGCGAGGTACCCATGTTATTTCAGATAAAAATGGAGTCTATTTACCCTTCTTATCTATTTTTTTTTTTTGTTCTTCGAGTTCAGGTAAAAGAAACAAAAACAATCTGTTAATTCTTATTTAGTGGATGTTTTTTATCGCAAACCAAGACCACAAATAACAGAAACAATTAACTAAACTGTCTCATATGGAAACGTTAAAAAGAAGGCTTGTTGTATGCATTGTATAGGAAAATTCATAATCATTATATTTATTAACAAAAAGCACAGTATACGGTTAGAAAATAAAAATCGTTAAATCAGGTATGCTTTATAAAATTTTTGACGTACACTTTACTGATGTTTTTGCTTTTTTTTTTTTTTTTTTTTCGTTTTTCACAAAATTGACTCTATCGATTTTGATTAAATTTCATAAATCAACTATTTTTTATATGTCCTTTAAAAAGTAAGTAAAATTTCTCGTGAAAATTATTGGAAGTACATTTTACTGATGTAATATTTCAGATTTTTCAAATTCATTTTCCAGCTCTTCCTCCAGGGGAAATTTATCAGATGATCATTTACTAATATAACTAGTCTTGTAATTGATGTGACAGATTTTAATCCTAACTTCGTACAAAGAAATACTTTAAAAAAAAGCACATATTCCATCATTCCCATTAAAATTTGCATAAAACCCATTTCTATTTTTTATTCTACTAAATCCACTAAATAAGAATTAACAGATCGTTTTTGTTTCTTTTACCTGAACTCGAAGAACAAAAAAAAAAAAATAGATAAGAAGGGTAAATAGACTATATAGGTATTTGTTTAATGTAATTAAATGTAAAAAATTACCCACACTTTCTCTTACCTTCTTCGAATTTATTTTCCCAATTTTTTTTCTTTTTTTTCGACAATATTTTCATTTTATTATTTATTTATCACCTTCCTATCTTTAGATCTCCTCTTTTTTTTTTTTTTTTTTCTTCTTTTTTTTTTTCCCCCCCCCCCCCCCCCCCCTTCCCCTCCTCCTTTCTCAAATTCAATGATATCTTAATCATAAGCATTTTTACTTTCTGTTTTCTGTTGAGATCTTCAGTTGGGTCTTTATTGTAGTATATATTGATCATATTGTTGTTTGGTTTTATGACAACATCGATATATGGGTGGCTAAAATCTCTGTTACGCCACAAAGGGAAGGAACTATATATTTTCATAGAGGATCGAGGGTTAGGCTCATATCATCCCTCTGGCATCATTTATTAAACTCCAAAATTTTCTTAAAAATTCTAAAACATTCTAACATTAATTTCGTCTGCGTTTCTATAATCCTATCTTGAAATGTGCTTTTATATAGGCCTATTTAACTTGCTTTGTTTCTTTCTCTGGACAACATTTTTTAGTTCTTTTTCCAAACTTTAGTAGCTTATATAGGATCAATTTTGTTAAAAAGACGCCCATTTGCAAATGTCAATATTTATCAACACTTGACTATGTATTTTCATAGAGAAGGGAGAATTAGGCTCGGGGGTAATATTCTTGATCATGATCTCTTTTACTAAACGTTCGCTCGCACTTGCGTCTGGCCCCTGTTTCTCTGAAATTTTAAAATAATCCTAACCTATTGTTTGACATGGGCCCTCCGCCAAATCATGTAATTTCATTATGGAATAATCAAAAATATTATATGGATAATGTATTAATTTCCTCTTTGTAGTTGTTTGCACCCCCCCCTGATGCAAGGCGTGATGCCAGGCGAAATATCTGCTAATTAAAGATGATGTGAGAAGGTCCATCATTTTGTTCTCCGGTCCTTTCCTTAAAATATAAATATTTTCCCATACTTATAAATATTACATCTTGAATTCTAATATATCGGCGGAAACTAAATATATGTCGACACGAAAAATCTGGCGTGACAAGCCAGATTTTTTAATTCTCATATTCACGGGGCCGGTTTCAAATAGATTTAAATCCTAATTTGGCCTAATTGCAGCAGAAAGTTTGGACACCTCTGTATTAGAGGGTCCAGACACATTTGTTTATTCCATATGGTATCCAATTGATTTAAATAAATTCATCGGATCGAACAAGAAAGTGAATTATAAACAGAGTAGAGTCCAAGTGCTGATAAAAAATTAATATAGCTTAAAAAAAAATTTATTTTCAATTAAACACTAATAAATCCCTTCCCCCTTTGAAATAATGTCTCTATCTATCGATCGTTTGATCGATGATGGGATTCATTTTTAAGCTCTTAATCCAAACACTTTGTCTGATTTATATTATCCACGACCACCCTGTATATATCTATCTATCGAGGCATGTCTCTCCGAAGAGAATATTAAGGCGAATTATTAAAGATCTTTCTCTCTCAGTGGTTGGAGAGTGACATCCATAAATAAGTCTCTCTCTTGCTCTCTCAGTTTGTTTATTATCATTTCAAGTCAAAATATACAAACAGACAAACAAACAAACGCCCAAAGAGTTATTGCTCCATAATAATTGTCCTCAGAATAGACAGACAATACAGACAGGGCAGATGAATAAATTGCACATCGAAGAATGCAAAAGGAGAGAGAGAAACCAGCGCTGAAATTCCGTAAGAAGTAATAAAGATAAGTCGAAGAGAGAAGAGAAGAGAAGAGAACGGAGAAATCATCTCGATGGAAATAATTAAGTTAGCCTAAAAAGAATTCCATTTTTTCTAATATAAAAATTTTTTATTAGGTATATCCAATTAGCGATTTACAGGATTGATAAATTTTGAAACATTGTTAGACCAATATTGATGTAAACTAATATCTTAATAGGTAAAATTATAAAAATACTTGGTAATTGTTTCAAATTAAATGTCAATTTTGTTTAGTTTAAAAAATTTCAATTATCACCATTCCTTTTCAGTATGTAAATTCAAAGTGTGTTCATTTGTCCTTTTTATATGATCCTAAGAAAAACTTGATCAGTAAAAACTGATTTAGTATAATAATTGCAACTCCCCAAAACGTTCCATGGGACTCGGGAATCGAACCCGGGATCTCCAGCCTATGGAGGCATAATTTATATTATTTATCTCTTACCTTCGGTAATCGAAAGTTGTGTACTGTGCTTGTCACACCAGATTTTTTGTGTCGACATCTATTTAGTTTCCGACAGTACGGTACATTCGATTTTCAAGATGTAAAATTTATATGTGAAAATATTTATATTTTGTTACTATGGCAACCATTTCTCCTATCTTTTCTATGGAGTACAAGAGTAAAGTGGTCTTCAGAAGATTTCAATGACAAAATGAGAATATACATTTTAAAGAGAATCTAAAAAATAATTGATTTTTGAATTTAAAAAAAAAAATCGTTAGAGCGAATTTTGAGGAAATCCGAAAAAAACTGAAAAAGTACATCTGTAAAGTACTAATGCTTTTTGGCCATAAGATAATTTTCACATTCCCGGGAGGTGCTTAATTTAAATATAAAATTTCGTCATCGTAGCTCAATTCCTTCATGCTTAAAATTGAACACACACACGACAGACAGACCATGTCACGAAAACCACTTTTTTGGATTCAGGGGACCTCAAAACGTGTATATCCATCAAAATCTCGACATCGAATTTTTGACATGAATCCAATACTTTCTCTCTCTATATATTAACATATATATAGAGGTAAGAGAAAGTAAAAAGAAGGGAAAATGATATAAATTTTGTATATGGAATTTTATTCGGAGAGGGGTGGGTTCTATGTTGTGACATAATATTTGTACGGGGTTTGTTTGCATTTGACTAACTATGACAGGGAGGGGGGAGGGGGGAGTAAAAAATCGTCAAAAAAGGCTTTACGTAATATGTGGACAACCCCACATCACTTAGATCTTAGAGAAGATATAGGGCCTACGTCACAAAAGAGGGTCAAAAGATGACCTCGGCTCGCACATCTATTTACTTATCTCTTTTTGTATGCCTGTCTGTGCCCTAGCCTGGCTTTCACAAGAGATGCAAAAAAGGGCTTTGATTAGTAATTGCCATCTGGAGTGTTCAATCAACAAGAGAGAAGGATTAGCATCCGAGAGGCTCTCCTTTTATAGCGAGTCGCTTGTCCTGGCTGATGCTGCTACTGCTACTGGACATTCATTAGATCTCCGTGAAGCCGCTTTTGGTTAAAATAGAAAATTAGCATCGTAACAGAAGAGAGAGAGAGAGATGAGGCGGCAGCCGCATTTGTCCCGGGGACAGAATCGATCGATCATTGTTTTCACTAACTTATTATTATTTGTATAGAAATTTTTTCAGAGATCATAGGAAAACTCAAAACAAATTTGACTCTGTTCTTAAATTTTCTTTTGAATTATAATATAGAATTTTTTTTTTTAATTTTTCTATCATAAAATAATCTGGTACGAGCATCATCACCATCCAAATTTTTTGTCTACTAATTTTTTTACTTTCTCTTACCTTATTTTTTAATATTATATATAGACCACATTATTAGTAAAAACAGTATGCAAGTGAATGATGTTTTTTACTTTCTCTTACCTATATATACTATGTTAACATATAGAAAGAATTCATGTCAAAAATTCGATGTCGAGATTTTGATGGATATACACGTTTTGATGTCCCCTGAATCAAAAAAAGTGGTTTTCGTGACATGCGTCTGTCTGTGTGTCTGTCGTTGTCTATCTTACTGTGAGATCAATTTTAAGCATGAAGGAATTGAGCTACGATGACGAAATTTTATATTTAAATTAAGCAACGTGAAAATTATCTAATGTCCAAAAAGTACCAGTACTTTACAGAAGTACTTTTTCAGTTTCTTTCGATTTTCTCAAAATTCGCTCTAACGATTTTGATTAGAATTCAAAAATCAATTATTTTTTAGATCCTCTTTAAAATGTATATTCTCATTTTGCTCTCAAAATTGTTTGAAGACTACTTTTCTCTTGTGCTTCACAGGCAAGATAGGAGAAATCGTTGATATGTTGACATAAAAAAAAAAACAGATGTGACAAGCACAGAACACAACTTTCGATTACCGAAGGTAATGTGCGACCAGTCACACCAGATTTTTTCCTTTTTTTTTTTAACTAGCTACGTTTTCGATTTTTATTTATAATTTTTTTTTTTTTTCATCTTTTTTACATTTTTTTTTTACACTTTTCTGCACTATTTTATTGTAATATAATAGTAAGGAGATAGTATTCTGATAATGAAAAATTTAACACCTCTATATTATATTATATACCTTTATTATATACTTCTATTGATATATCTATCGCAGAAAGCGGTAAAATGAGCGGTATATAATTATTAAGGTGCGCTGTTTTTTTCTATACCAACTCTTTAAGACGTTTGTCTCTCTAGTCTTGCGTAAATTTCATAACAATCATTAAAGTTATGGTATAAAATTGATTAAATTAGGTAAATTAAAAATAAACATATCTCGTGTTTTTATTTTTAATTTACTTAAATCCTAACAGTCGATTAAGTGGAAGGAAATTTATTCTCAAAAAATCTGGTGTGATGGGCACACACACAACTTTCTCTTACCCTTCGTAAGAATTGTCATTTGTCACACCAGATTTTTTGTCGAGATATATTTAGTTTTCCATAGCACCTTAGTTTCAAACTTCATTTTAAATGTTGATTGCTTGAAATAAACTATGGTTATTTTTCAAAATTTTAATCTCATATTTGGACATTTTATACACAATATAGATTCTAAATAAATACAAAATTTCATAAGAATTGGAAAAAAAATTTTAAATCGTAAAAAGTTCCAAAGGGGACCCCCTTTTGAATCGAAATTAACATACAAATCCCTATAGAAATTAACATTGTCAAATCGAAGATAAGGTAGAAAAATTTAAAACCGTAGAAGAGAGAAGATAGTTTTGTGAGAGAGAGAGATATGTTTTCTCCGAAAAAAAATGGGCGTTTAAATAATAATTGATTTTTAATCTAATAAAAAAGAAAAAGATTTAAATTCGGTTACCATGGCAACCATTTATTTCTCCTATCTTTCCTATGAAGCACAAGAGTAAAGTGTGCTTCAAACAATTTTGAGGGCAAAACGAGAATATACATTTGAAAGAGCATCTAAAAAATAATTGATTTTTGAATTTTAATCAAAATCTTAGAGCGAATTTTGAGAAAATCGAAAAAAACTGAAAATAATCATAAACTAGTACTTTCCGATTTTGATTAAAGCTTATTTTGTCGGTCCCGGGGGGTGTTTACTTAATAAAAATTTCACCTCTAGCTCATTCCTTCACTTAAATTGAACACACACACACACACACACAACAACAGACAACAACAACAAAAAAAAAAAACCACCAAACCACTTTTGATTCGCCACAACAAAATCTCACATCATAAACCCCCAAAAAAAAATAAAAACCATTATATTTTTCAAAAATTAAACTATTGCACAATCAAACTACTGTAAATGTTTTCGTTATTTTTGTTATATATGAGTTAGTAAAAACAAGGGGAGGGGTAAAATTTGTACGCTTGCCTCAGGCACAATTAAATTTTTTTTTTCACACTAGCTTTAAACTTAAATAATAATCCATCTGAACTGTTCATGTCTATTAAGAACAATTATAAAATAACTTAATTTTTTTTTACTGTTTCAAACATCTTGTTAAATTTTAAGGAAATAATAAATTTCAATGTCTGCAATTTATTAATTATTAACATCATTAAGGGAATATAAAATACTCACTTTTAATTATCTGGTTAACCTTTATAAAAAAAAAATAATAAAATCACAAAAATATCAGTTGACTTCCTATATTTCAAAAAATTATAGATAATAACCTAAATTTTTTTTTTTCTTTAAAATTTTTATGGAATAAAAATTTAACTAATAATTTCATAACAAGCTCACAACTAATTATTTTCATGAGAAAAATATTTCAATTATCACCGTTCGTTTTCAGTAAACCTTCGTAAATTTAAAGTGTGTTCATCATTTTAATAATCCTACGAAAAACTTGATCACACAGAAGGAAAATATCGAAAAATTTTGTTTAATTATGAAAAGAGCTGTCTGTTTTTTTTTTTTACTTTCTCTTACCTTTATATATGTTAATATATATAGAGAGAAAGTATTGGTATATAAATTTCCCTCACGGCTCACATACGCGATGTTATCTTAAATATTGTATATGCAATTTCTTATTTATTATTTAAGAAAGTATTGGATTTATGTCAAAAACTAGATATCGAAATTTTGATGGATATACACGTTTTAAGGTCTCCTGAATAAAAAAAAAGTGGTTTTCGCGATATGGTCTGTCTGTCTCTGTGTGTGTGTGTGTGTGGGTGGGTGTGTGTTTAATTTGAAGCATGAAGGATGTTCTTGAGCTACGGGGTTGAAATCTTATATTTAAGTTAGGAACCCCCGAGGGCATAAAAATAAACTTTTAATCAAAATCGGCCAAAGAGTACTAGTATTTTACTGATGTACTTTTTCAGTTTTTTTTAGATTTTCTCAAAATTCGCTACAATGTTTTTGATTAAAATTCAAAAATCAATTATTTTTTAGATGCTCTTTAAAATGTATATTCTCATTTTGCTATTGAAATCTTTTGAAGACAACTTTACTCTTGTATTTCATAGGAAAGATAGGAGAAATGGAGGGGATCTAAATGGCCTGATGATGCAGATAAAGAACTTAAATAAAACAAACAAATTAATTTCAAAATTTCCTTAGTATTTTTAATCACTTTGAGAAATCAAATCTTATCTTAAAAATTTGGGAAAAAACTTCCTTTCCGATTTTTTTTTTTCGAAATAATCATTTATTTTTCTTTGATTAATTTGAAATACATAAAGTAATAGTAAAAGGATAATAAATATCCTTTTACTATTAATATTCTAAACGTTTAAAAAAAATATTTTGATCGTCACATAAAAAAAAAAAAAAAAAAAAAAACCAATAATTGACGTTTTTTTTTTTTTTTAAGTGGATTATTTAATTAAACCCATTTAGTAGTTGTTCCTCTAGTTGTTATAATAAAATTTAATTAAAATGTATACGTCTAAGTATCCCTTATTATTATTAGCATTATATCTCCATGTTTGAAGGAAGTTGCTCGCGCAATGAGGTCCTTAACCCTTGACAGGAGATGAAAAAAAAGTGCATCTCAAGTCGCAGAGTGGATTTCAATTAGACTCTCAACTCATTGAGTGAGAGAAAGAGATAGGAAAAAAAAGCAAGCCTTCCGATTGGCTTTTAATTGCTGCTTTCTGTGAGTTATGGAGACCGATGTGACCCCCAATTACGCGCAATTAGAGAGAGAGTATGATTATTTATGACTGTAAATATTCATAGGTCTATTTAATTGCATTTTATAAGAATCTAGGACAGATGGATGGGAATTAATTTTTATAATCGCCAAGGGAAAGTTTAATTTTTTTTTTTTAATTTTGTTAATATTTCTAATTGAATGTTGGAGATTCTGCTTTGTTGGTAAATAATTAAAATTCATTGAGCCTCTCACTATTAGTGAAGGGTAAAATAGAAAATATTTTATTAAAAAAAAAAAAACCTTTTTCGGCTACAGAGGCCATTTAGAGGTGATAAATTTATTTATTTATTGAAAATACATAGTATCGATGGCTACCGGGGGGCGTCCCACACGCTGATTGCCCGAGGTCACCAATCCCGAGTTTTCGCCGTACTTGGCATCACTTAACCGCAACGATTGTGGTGACAGATGCTCTTCTCCGTTGCCAGGCCCCCGGCTTAAAAAAATATAAACTTAAAAATCTCTAATCAAAATAGAGAATACCTATCCTCTGAATTTTCACTACTTTGTTTCGTTTTCTATCATGAAAGATTCTTACAAAAAAATACATAAAAAATTCGACAATACTCAAAAGACTCGCGCCAACCAATAATCCTGCTATTCCGCCAGCAGACACTGCAAAAACAACACCAACATTAACAACAACAACAAAAAAAAAAAGAAAATATAAATCAACTCACCGACAAGATCAAGGTGACTTCTTACGACGTTTCGTTTCAAACGCATGGAGGGCAAATAAGCCATGGAGAAATTTATTTCTGACTTTTTCTTCATAAAAGCTCTTCTATAATATTAAATAAAATTATTTCTTTGGGTCTTTAATTAAAAAAAAAATCATTTAAATTTATTCTTACTCAGGGATTTCTTCGAAATAGAGAATTTCGTATTCATTTTTAGAACAAGCATCCAAACATCCGCAACGATTGATTAAATTTTGGATTTCCTCTGGAAAATGATTGCTTAGTTTATTCCTAATTCTCTAAGATTTCATTGGATTACCAATTTACAAATTCATAGGCCGTTAGTGTCTTTCGGAAAAGGTTTCTAATGCGTATACTAGTTTAAATTATCTAAAATTTGCTCAGGGGCCCACATCTTGTGGGTACGTGGATGGCGACCACGAGCTACCCGAGCTGGGACTGGCAGTCCTATTCTTTACCTTTCTGCCCCTTCTATAATTTCAACAGGCGTCAGACCGTGCGACGGGCCGGTCTGTTCTATTTCTTCCGGTCGCAAAAAAAACCCATTCTGCCGACCCCTTTTACCACCGACCCCGCATTAATTATTAACTATTAATGGCGAAGAAAAAGAAGAAGAAGAAGTTTAAATTATGTAAAATAATGAAATGTCTTTATTCAATTAAAGTGTGTCTCCAATACTGCGAAATTTTTATAGAATATTAAAAAAAAAATCTGGTGTGACTGGCGCACAGCACACAACTTTCTCTTACCCTTCGGTAAGAGAAAGTTGTGCACTGTGCTGGTCACACCAGATTTTTTGTGTCGAGATATATTTAGTTTCCCATAGCACCTTAGTTTCAAACTTGCATTTTAAATGTTGATTGCTTGAAATAAACTATGGTTATTTTTCAAAATTTTAATCTCATATTTGGGCATTTTATACACAATATAGATTCGTAAATAAATACAAAATTTCATAAGAATTGGAAAAAAAAAATTTTAAATCCGTAAAAAGTTCCAAAGGGGGACCCCTTTTGAATCGAAATTAACATACAAATCCCTATAGGAAATTAACATTGGCCAAATGCGAAGATAAGGTAGAAAAATTTAAAACGCGTAGAAAGAGAGAAGATAGTTTTGTGAGAGAGAGAGATATGTTTTCTCCGAAAAAAAAAAAAAATGGGCGTTTAAATAATAATTGATTTTTAATCTAATAAAAAGAAAAAGATTTAAATTCGGTTACCATGGCAACCATTTATTTCTCCTATCTTTCCTAGGAAGCACAAGAGTAAAGTGTGCTTCAAACAATTTTGAGGGCAAAACGAGAAAATACATTTGAAAGAGCATCTAAAAAATATTTGATTTTTGAATTTTAATCAAAATCGTTAGAGCGAATTTTGAGAAAATCAAAAAAAACTGAAAAGTACATCAGTAAAGTACTAGTACTTTTTGGCCGATTTTGATTAAAAGCTTATTTTGTCGGTCCCGGGGGTGTTTAACTTAAATATAAAATTTCAGCCTCATAGCTCAATTCCTTCATGCTTAAAATTGAACACACACAGACACACACACACACACACACACCACCAGACAGACAGACAGACCATGTCGCGAAAACCACTTTTTTTGGATTCAGGGGACCTCAAAACGTGAAGATCCATCAAAATCTCGACATCGAATTTTTGACATGAAACCAATACTTTCTCTCTATATATATATTACATATATACATAGGTAAGAGAAAGTAAAAAGGTTTGAATTTTGCAAAAAAATGTAACTAATAATTATTAATAACCCCACAACTAATAATTTTCATGAGAAAAAATATTTCAATTATCACCGTTCGTTTTACAGTACGTAAATTCATTCATCGTTCATTTACCCTTTTCATCTAAAGAAAAACTTGATCAGTTAAAAACTCCTTCACAAAAAAAAAAAAATATTTTTGAACAATTTTTATTAGTATGATTATTTTGGTGGTGGCCCTCGGGGCTTGTTGTAGAGGTTAGCGTGCTAACCTTGTATACCAAACGTCGCGGGTTCGGATCCCAGGCAGTCCGATGATTTTATTTAAGCCAATTGGATACCAAATAAGAATGCCTGGACCCCATATATGTATATTATTAAATTAATAACGGTTATCGTAAATGTCTTATATGGCCCGAGTTGCCGAAAAGACAGTGTGAATGTGTGTGTGAGTGTGAGTGTGAATGAGAAAAAAGTGTGTGTGAATTTTGGTTGTGGACTAAACTCTCTATGGGATTCGGGAATTGAACCTGGGATCTCCAAGCTATCCGGGTCATCAGGCACTCAACCACACCATCAAATAGACTAGAATAGAAGGAAAATATCGAAAAATTTGTTCGATTATTAAAAGATCAACGTTCATCGCTTCTTTCCTCAGCAACCTTAATTTAAATATCAACTACAAAAGGAATCGGTATTATTAATTATTTTAAGCCAGATAATTATTCTAATTACTTTGTTTTAAATAGAGACATTCCAGTCCCTTTAACTTGCAGATCAAATCATTTTCTAAAAAAAAATATTAATTTATTATCAAGTGCGATTTCATTAAAAAGTTAAAAAAAAAAATTAAGAGTATAGTTCGGACACTGACGGATGCCTGGCATTAGGTGATGACTGCAATTGCAGACCTGCAGATGCACCCTCAGCCTACAGGCGACAATACAGCCACTGTAGCTATAGCTGCTATAGATGCTCAAGGGAATCTCGTCGGTGAAAGCGCAAAGTCGACTTGAGATCGAAACGTCTCGTAGACCGATTTCATTTTTCACCTCCTAAGTAAAAAAAATATTATAAATAATTATTTTGACGAATTTTACTTTAAAAACATAAATAGTTTGGCCTAACGTCAAATTTAATAATTTAGTCAAACAATAGAACTTTCTTACTTACTTCAGCTGTGAAGAGAAAGTTGGTGCGATATCCCCTTCCGATCATTTTATGTTGGCTGTTGTCCATCCAATGAAAAGGTACCTCCTCTGCAGAATCGATATACACCTGTACATATTCTCATTAAGAAATTTTGAACAAAGATTAAAAAATCTGGTGTGACTGGCGCACAGCACACAACTTTCTCTTACCCTTCGGTAAGAGAAAGTTGCGCACTGTGCTGGTCACACCAGATTTTTTGTGTCGAGATATATTTAGTTTCCGATAGCACCTTAGTTTCAAACTTACATTTTAAATGTTGACTGCTTCAAATAAACTATGGTTATTTTTCAAAATTTTAATCTCATATTTGGACATTTTATACACAATATAGAATCGTAAATAAATACAAAATTTCATAAGAATTGGAAAAAAAATTTTAAATGCCTAAAAAGTTCTAAAGGGGACCCCCTTTTGAATCGAAATTAACATACAAATCCCTATAGGAAATTAACATTAGGCCTATGCGAAGATAAGGTGGAAAGGGAATTTAAAAAGAGTAGAGAGAGACGATAATGTTTGCAAGTGAGAGAGAGACATATATGTTTTCTTTGAAACAATTAAAGACACAAATAAATTTAAAATAAATGGGAATTTAAATAATAATTGATTTTTAATCTAATAAAAAGAAAAAGATTTAAATTCCGTTACCATGGCAACCATTTCTATCTTTCCTATGAAGAACAAGAGTAAAGTGGTCTTCAGAAGATTTCAACGGCAAAATGAGAATATACATTTTAAAGAGCATCTAAAAAATAGTTGATTTATGAATTTTAAAAAAAAATCCTTGGAGGGAATTTTGAGAAAATCGAAAAAAAACTGAAAAAGTACATCAGTAAAGTACTAGTACTTTTTGGCCGATTTTGTTCAAAAGCTTATTTTGAGCGTGTGGGAAGGTACCTAAGTTAAATATAAAATTTCAATCCGGTAGCTCAATTCCTTCATGCTAAAAATCTGTCCACACATACAGACACACACACACACACACACATACATACATACACACACACAGACCAATTTGCGGGACCCACTTTTTTGGACTCAGGGGACCTCAAAACATGTATATCCATCAAAATCTCGACATCGAATTTTTGACATGATCGCAATACTTTCTCTCTCTATATATATTAACATATATAGAGGTAAGAGAAAGTAATAATAAAATCAACCAACTTTAACATTTCTTGTCACTTGAATACTCAACTCGCCGAGACCCACACGATGGTTCATCGTCATGTCTACGGTACCAGAACCATCAAATTGTCTAAAACGGAAAAATAGATCTGAAATTAGATTTTTGAAAACCGAAGTTACACAATCATCCATAAAAACGAACTTCGTGTTTTCGGAGTTGACGCTGAAGCAAGGTCCGAGTTCAGAATTCAGAGGCCGAAACACAGAGCAACAATCAAAAGGTAGATCTCTCCACGAACAAAAGATCATCAAAGAAGAACAATTTGCTCGATACTATTAAACAAATTTCATAATAATAATAATAATAATTTTAAATATATAGGGTAAGAGAAAGTAAAAACACCTTACCTGGAGAGAGATTTTTTTCAAGTCTAGATCATCATATTTATCTCCAGGTTGGACTTTAATAAAATCAATAAAATAGAAGATAAATTTTCTCATGATCACCGGGTCCAATCTCAATTCATTTTCTCGCTTTTGGCTGAAAAAGACCAGATATAATTTCAGGTGGGTATAGCCGGCGCCACAAGTGCCTGAAGTGATCAAGAGTGGAGCCTTGAGCTTAGTCAAACAAACCAAAATTTTTAAAATAAATAAATGCAGAGGGCCTGGCAACGGAGAAGAGCAACAGTCACCACAATCGTTGCAGTTAAGCAATGCCAAGCGCGTCGAAAGCTCAGGATTGGTGACCCCGAACAATCATCTTCCTCTAGTAGCCATCGGTATATGTAATTTAAAAAACTTTTATAATAACGTCATACCCAAAATGACCTCAGTAGCCGAAAAGGGATAAAAATCTTTTTTTTTTTTTTTTACCTAACTGAATGGGAAAAGCTTCTTTTAAGACAACACTTCCGACGGCCAAGCATTTCGGTTGCCAAAGCTCAAGGTTACATTTTCGAGTACATCAGGCACTTGTGGCGTCAACTATATCTAACTTTAATATAAACTTTCAACCTCGTCGCACATTTTCACCATGTTTTATATTAACCACACACAAACAGACAGACAAACAGACCATTTTCTGGGGCCCATATTTTTGGAATCCACTTCTTAGACATCGAATTTTTGACATGAATGCAATTCTTTCTCTCTATATATTAAATATATATATATATATATATATATATATAGGTAGATAAGAGAAAGTAATAAAATATATAGAGTAGGCCCCCGTATTTTCCAAAAAACCAAACATATATTGATACCTATAGTTTTTTTTATGGAAAATTAAATGTTGTGGTACTTTACTTGATGGCCTGTATATATTCATAAGTGAGAGCATGATCGTAGGTCTCGCAGAGTGTGACTCCGGGGAAGGAAGTATTCCAATCAAGATAGGCTGTATCTGCAACAAAGGCAAAAGCTTGCAACCGAAACGCAGTCCAAGAAGATCTCGCAAGAGATGCAAGGCCCCATGCCGAGATAAGCAACACAATCAGCCAGAAAATGCGCTCGATGACCTCGCGACCCGGCGTAATTAGATATCTCAAGCCATGTATAGAACTATTTCTCAGGTAATCATCCACTAACGGCCACATCGTGGTGCCTAATGAACATATTACTATAGATGTTATCATATTATCCTTCAATATATCTCTGACATATCCCTTTTAAGAAAACTTTATCATAATCGACATCGAGTAATAAAAAAATCATTCTAATCCCATATAGTTACTACTTTTAGGGGGAGGGGGGGGGGGTTTAATGTGTTCTACTGTTTCTGTTCCATGAAGGAATGCTTAATCTTAAAAATTCGATCAAAATATTTTCACGGGCCTTCAAATTAAATTATGCTTAGGCGTGTAGCTGTAGATTCACGAAATTTAACAGATCGGGATTCATTGGGACTTGTGTAATCATGGGGACATTTTTTATTTAACAACTCATTATATTTTAATAAATATGTTTAAACTATTTTTGTCTTAATATCGCCGTGGGCTTCGATATTAAAAACTTGAATTTAATATTAAAAAAAAAATCTGGTATGACAACACAACTTTCTCTTACCTGCGGTAATCGAAAGTTGTCTTCTGTGCTTGTCACACCAGATTTTTTGTGTCGACATATATTTAGTTCCCGACAGTACGGAACATTTGAATTCAGATGTACAATTTATAAGTATGGGAAAATATTTATATTTTGTTACCATGGCAACCATTTCTCCTATCGTTTCTATGGAGTACAAGAGTAAAATGGTCTTCAGAAGAATTCAATGACAAAATGAGAATATACATTTTAAAGAGAATCTAAAAAATAATTGATTTTTGAATTAACAAAAAAATCGTTGGAGCGAATTTCGAGAAAATCGAAAAAAACTGAAAAAGTGCATCAGTAAAGTACTAGTACTCTTTGGCCGATTTTGTTCAAAAGCTTCGGGTAACGTCCCATGGGGGTGCCTAACATAAATATAAAATTTCAACCTCCTAGCTCTTTTCGTTCTTGAGATAGCTTGTTCACACACACCACACACACAGGGAGACAGAGCATGTCGCGAAAACCACTTTCATGGATTTAGGGAACCTCAAAAGGTATATATTCATCAAAATCTCGATATCGAATTTTTGACATGAATCCAATACTTTCTCTCTCTATATATTAACATATATATAGAGGTAAGAAAAAAGTAATAAAAGATGCCTTTTAATAGGAAAGGGGATTCTCTTCCTCTAATCACCGAATGCTCCCTAAAATTTCCTACACTCTGGATTCGTTAGTATGTTACGTCATTAGTTTCTTACTAAGGTGAAATCAACCCCCGAAAAGGACGGTTCCCTACCTCTGATTCATGTTAGTTTAAAACCACTCTCAGAAAATTATCTACATACCGGTATTTAAAAAAAATAGTCCAATAATTTCTTAGTCTGTGTTACAAACAGAAATTTAAATGATAATTTTTTGCTTTTCGAAATAGTAATTAAATTTTTCTCTCTATTTTATAGGCCTAATAGTAATATTATGAATTTTATTTCAAAATTATTAATAATAAACACTCCTTTTTTCAGCAAAGTGTGAAACCACGTTTTAAAGCGTGTCAAAATTCCCTTTGAAAGCGATAATATATTGAGATATA
>JAKCPI010015718.1:0-18915 GCA_023213315.1 Euborellia annulipes | reverse complement strand
ATTTCAACCTCGTATCTTATTTCCTCAAGCTTTAAATTTCAGGGAGAGGGCGAATTTTTGACATGAATCCAATACCTTCTCTATATATACTTATATAGGTAAGAGAAGGTAAAAAGAATTATAAGTGTATTCTGCATTTTACGTAGACAATACCCAAACACAGAGAAAGTCAGACAGACAGACAGCTACAGATTGCGCACGTGTTGAGTCTCGGGAGTATTGATCAGCCCCCCCCCTCCCATCCACCCCCCATCGATTTGGGCAGACTCCTCTGCGGAATACCAAAAAGGAGAGGATGAGAGTACTGCTCTCTCTCTCTCTCTCTCTCTTATTAGTTTAATTTCATAGTCACATCAGCTTCCGCAATTTTATTTTATTTTGTTTTTATCGTACATTATTAAAATACTGTATATAATAAACTTAACGCGCCGCGCAGCTTCCCGCTTAGACTCCTAGCAGCTCTATTCTTTAAGCAAAAACGTTAACTTTTCAGCGTTAATTTATTTTAACACCTGCTTGCCTCAAATTGGTATTCTGTAAGCAAAAACTTTCACACTAAAGCGTTAACATTTAGTCAATAGTGTTAAATTAATGTCATGTCTAACAGGTGCCTATTTAATGCCTAAAAATCACTTCTTTAACCTAAAAAGTAAGGTTATAATTTTGAGATTAAAGCAACATGTTAAAACTTTGTTTAGAGACTAGCATTTTTTTACTCTGTGTTATTACTTTACTTTTTAACACCTGATTAAGGCCTATTCTCTAAAAACAGACGTTAAAATTTAAAATAAGCAAATGGGTATTAAAAAGTAATGTAAAAACGATCAGTGTTAAAAAATGCTATTCAAAATCACTTCCTTGCTTCAAAGAGAGTTGTGTGCTGTGCGCCAGTCACACCAGATTTTTTTATAAATAAAATAATTTAATTGGACAATTTGTAGGTGAAAAAATTGGAGCACTCGCTGTAACAATTTTTTTTTTTTTTTTTTTTTTAATTATGTTAATATAAGTAATCGTGATATTGCCTGATCGAAATCTTCAATAAAATCCTCGTTACATTTTCCTTCTTCGGGGGAGTGTATGAGAGAGTAGAAAAGAAAATAAAAAAGTTAAAAGCCAAAGAAAATTTCATAGCCTATTTTGAATCGATCCAACTTATTAATTGCTCACTTGCCGCTAGATAGCAGATCTGAACAGAGTTGAATGCGATGCAGGATATCCGACTAGTGCTGCCCACTCTGGTGGCTCTTCGTCAAACTAGTCACATTTGCAAGCGACAGTTTTGACCGCCACAGATCAATCCTACAGATTTGTCCGCGGTCTAAGCTCACGTTCTAATTTTTTATTTTTGTTAGTGTGCGACTTTTTTGACCGCCCCGGACCATCTTCGTTCTAGTTTTAAACCATGAAAGTTTCCATTAAAAAAAAAAATATATAATATTTTTAAAGTGAAACTTTTATTTGATCCTCTCAAATTTTTTTCGCTTTTCTATCAGCATGTCGCGTTACAAGCCGTGACGACAGAAGGTCATGACGCTACAAGCCATGACGTCACAAGCCGTGACGATAAAAATAGGAAAGTTGAAATTTAATATATATGATGAATTATAAAAAAATATTTGTGAGATTATTCAGTTTTTAAATTGATAAATATAATTTTTAAAATAATTTAAAATGATTCAAATCTTCAATTACTAAATAAATATTGTCCTCAGTTTTTAACATGCGCCTATTGATTTCCCATTATCATTCCCATTTTCAAATTATTAAGTTAAGATTAAAAAACGCGATTAAAATAGCCTTAATTGAATAATTTTCTGAAAATTTTCAGTTAAACGCCTACGATCCAGAGCGTATCTGAATTCGAAATGAAGAAAAAAAACTATTAGCAACATAAGGTTTGCCCTGAGATTTGACATGGGGTGTCGAGGGAAAAATTCTGATATAGTAAGGGCGCCAGGAAGTGAAAAAGTTTGGGAACTCTAGAGTAAGAAGTGAAATCTCTACCCTCTGAGCTCGTAATCGTAAAATTTTATTCCCACAAAGTCGTCATGTTGGGAAATTAAAATAAACACAAATAATAAAAAAAAGCCCATCGGGCCCTAGCACAGTGGTAGCTTCGCAGCCCTACTAATGCGATAAAATTGAACTGGCTTCCAATTGAAAATTAAAGAAATGGTTTCTAAATTACCTCCGGGGTCGAAAAAGATATTAAATAAACAAAAATTGAAATTGAAAAAGTTGCTAATGTGAACACTAAAACAATACGGGTGTTGTTCATGTTGATGGCAATTTATAAAAGTGGAAACGAACCAAAGGGCTCGTGTTCAAATATCTCAGTCAGCATTATTTTCTCCCGCGTACTATTTAATTGGGGTCATGATCAAAGCTGGCGTTAAATTTAAATAAAATTTCTGCCATCGACCTGTAAAAATTTGAATCATGTTCTACCAAAAATGGAAAATTTTATCAAAATGAATGGATAATATATGATTGATAAATACAAACAAAAATTTATTTTAGTTGATTAGAAAGTCTATATAGCTATATAAATGTGCCTGGACCTCTTAAATCGTTTATTGAATCGAATGAACGTATATGGCCTAAGATGCCGAAAATAACCTAGTTTAAAAATATTGACATTATGGATGTATAAATAAAAAAATAATAAATAAAAATAAAAATAACTTTATATAAAAAATTAAAAATTATAATAATTTTACAAAATGTACAATTTACAAGAGAATTTTACAAATTTCTTAATTCTGTAAAATAGGAACATGAGATCTCAAAAAGTGAATTCTAGAACACTCTGTGTCTGTGGATACAGTAATTGAATATTGTACATACAAGAGTGTTGCAGCCATTAATAAGAACAATTTGTTTTATTTCGGATATTTCGACAAAGCTCTATGATTACAGAGTAGAACTTGGCCAGGACTATTTGGAGGGTCTGATTATTGGTTACAACTAACTCTCTTTTTTATTATTTTATTGTAATTGAAGGCATTAGTTGGTTCAATTGAATAGTAAATAAAAGTCAGAATTCACAGCTACTCTGACATTACAGTGCGTCCCTTTTAGAAATTGGCTTAATTTGTTAAATTGAGATTAATCTTTAAAGGCAAGAGTGTTTTGAATTTTTTCCAATTTCGCACAAGATTGAACAAGATTTAACAAAAATTGTTTATTCTTTAACAAAATCTTAAAGTCGCAAGTGAAACTTTGTAAATGTTGCCACGCAGGGATGAAATCAGAGCTCAGCACTGAGGGGCCGCATTCTAATTTCAAACATTGGACGTTTCGAAATCCTTGGAGCAAAGATTTGAAATTTCTGTGGCGACAACCCGCGAAAGTGAATTCTTCAATGTGATCATAAAATTTCACTTCTTTCTCAGCGACAATGAGATTATTATCCTCTACATGCAAATATTTCAAATTCGGACATGAATTCAGAATATTATTCATATCTACAAATTTGCCGAATCTTAGAGTTAGAATTTTTTGGGGGGGGGGGACCCAAACAATTTTCTTTTAGAAAAGAATTTTTTTTTAAAAAACAATATTTTTTAACACAAAAAATTTTGCGAAACCATTTTTTTCTAGGGGGAAACAAAAGTGGCCCACCCGGGGGAAAATTTGGGGGGGGGATGTGTATATCCCCATAAAAGTATGTGTGGTTGGGGAAATTCGGGGGGGGGGCCCCCCCCCCCCCCCCCCCATAAATACGCCCCTGGTTAGGGACACAATTTGTGGCCCGGAAACTTTCAGAAATTCATTCAATTCATCGGATTCGAAGGAATTTAATACGAGTTTCTTTATCAATTTGCAATTCCTTAAATAACTAATAACTCCACGTTCTGGGCGGATTAATTCCAACGAGACCAGGTTGGGACAAGCATTTAGCAATGAATTAATCTCATCCAAACTCGTGTCGCAGAGAGAAAATTCAATTAAATTTAACGCTAGCCGCGGACCAAATGAATGATTTAAATAACTTGGCAACTCTAAGTTGCGTAAATTGGGCATTTTGCATGCAATTGTGTCAAAGATTTCCTCTGTCTTGTCGAAAGCCCTAGTTTTATCTAAATACTTGAATGTTGTAAGATTTGAATGCGTCTGTACCGCATCTTCATCGCCGCTTTCGAAGACAAATTCTGTACCCATCTCGGTGTTAAAGATGTTCAATTCTTCCAGTTTAGAGCAACTTTGTAAAATTGCTCCTAAAATTTTGAAATCTAAATCGCAATCGATAGAAATTTGCAAATTCTTTAAATTTTCAAAGTTGAGAGAAAATAACAAAATGATGTCATCAAGTGACAATTTTGAGAAAATGAATTTCAAATCACGAAAATCTCTAACATGACGTTTGATCAGGTACAGAATATCGAGGAAATTTTTGTCGTTAATATAAATAATAAAATTTCTATTTAGTGACAGTTCAGTTAAGAAAAATCTTAAATGTTCAGAAAAGCAATCTTTTCGAAATTTGAGAAGAATTGGAATCACGTCTAGCGTTATTTGTTCTTTTAAACATCCTGGGATGCTCGACTGAAAATTAAATCGAAATTTCTTAAATTCTGCCTCACATCTGAATCTTTCTGAAAGAAAAAATTCTAGAATAGAATTTGTGGTCACTTTTAGAGCTAAATTGCCCAATTTACGCATCTTAGAGTTGCCAAGTTATTTAAATCATTCATTTGGTCCACGGTTGCTCTAAACTGGAAGAATTGAACTCTTTAACACCGAGATGGGTACACGAATTTGTCTACGAAACCGATGAAGATGCGTACAGACGCATTCAAATCTTAGAACATTCAAGTATTTAGATAAAACTAGAGCTTTCGACAAGACAGTGGTAATCTTTGACACAATTGCATGCAAAATGCCCAATTTGCGGATCTTACGAATTGCCAAGTTATTTAAATTATTCACTTTGGACCGCGACTAGCGTTAAATTTAATTGAATTTTCTCTCTCACACAGTTTGGATGAGATTAATTCATTGCTAAATGCTTGTCCCAACCTGGTCTCGTTGGAATTAATCCGCCCAGAACGTGGAGTTATTAGTTATTTAAGGAATTGCAAATTGATCAAGAAACTCGTATTAAATTCCATCGAATCCGATGAATTGAATGAATTTCTGAAAGTTTCAGGGCCACAAATTGTGTCCCTAACTCTAAGATTCGGCAAATTTGTAGATATGAATAATATTCTGAATTCATGTCCGAATTTGAAATATTTGCATGTAGAGGATAATAATCTCGTTGTCGCTGAGAAAGAAGTGCAATTTTATGATCACGTTCAAGAATTCACTTTCGCGGGTTGTCGCCACAGAAATTTCAAATCTTTGCTCCAAGGATTTCGAAACGTCCAATGTTTGAAATTAGAATGCGGCCCCTCAGTGCTGAGCTCTGATTTCATCCCTGCGTGGCAACATTTACAAAGTTTCACTTGCGACTTTAAGATTTTGTTAAAGAATAAACAATTTTTGTTAAATCTTGTTCAATCTTGTCCGAAATTAGAAAAAATTCAAAACACTCTTGCCTTTAAAGATTATTCTCAATTTAACAAATTAAGCCAATTTCTAAAAGGGACGCACTGTAACGTCAGAGTAGCTGTGAATTCTGACTTTTATTTACTATTCAATTGAACCAACTAATGCCTTCAATTACAATAAAATAATAAAAAGAGAGTTAGTTGTAACCAATAATCAGACCCTCCAACTAGTCCTGGCCAAGTTCTACTCCTCGTAATCATAGAGCTTTGTCGCAATGTCCGAAAAAAAACAGATTGTTCTTATTAATGGCTGCAACACTCTTGTATGTACAATATTCAATTAGTATCCACAGACACAGAGTGTTCTAGAATTCAGTTTGTGAGATCTCATGTTCCTATTTTACACAATTAAGAAATTTGACTTTCTAATCAACTAAAATAAATTTTTGTTTGTATTTACAAATCATATATTATGCATTCATTTTGACAACATTTTCTATTTTGGTAGACCATGATTCAAATTTTTACAGGTCGATGGTAGAAATTTTATTTAAATTTAACGCCAGCTTTGATCATGACCCCAATTAAATAGTACGCGGGAGAAAATAATGCTGTCTGAGATATTTGAACACGAGCCCTTTGGTTCGTTTCCACTTTTATAAATTGCCATCAACATGAACAACACCCGTATTGTTTTAGTGTTCACATTAGCAACTTTTTCAATTTCAATTTTTGTTTATTTAATATCTTTTTCGACCCCGGAGGTAATTTAGAAACCATTTCTATTTAATTTAATCAATTGGAAGCCAGTTCAATTTTATCGCATTAGTAGGGCTGCGAAGCTACCACTGTGCTATGGCCCGATGGGCTTTTTTTTATTATTTGTGTTTATTTTAATTTCCCATCATGACGACTTTGTGGGAATAAAATTTTACGATTACGGGCTCAGAGGGTAAAGATTTCACTTCTTACTCTAGGGAAAGGGTTCCCAAACTTTTTCACTTCCTGGCGCCCTTACTATATCAGAATTTTTTCTCGACACTCCATGTCAAATCTCAGGGCAAACCTTATGTTGCTAATAGTTTTTTTTTCTTCATTTCGAATTCAGATACGCACTGTATCGTAGGCGTTTAACTGAAAATGTTCAGAAAATTATTCAATTAAGGCTATTTTAATCGCGTTTTTAATCTTAACTTAATAATTTGAAAATGGGAATGATAATGGGAAATCAATAGGCGCATGTTAAAAACTGAGGACAATATTTAAAGAATTTTTTCTAAAGTTTTTTTTAAAATAAAATAACTAAAAATTTATTAATTCCCACAATAAGTGGAGAATGATTGTCCTCCATCTCAACTCAACAAAGCCCTCCTTGCTTATCCAATTCTGAATCGCTCCTTGATTTAATTATATAAAGAAAACCCCTGCCTAAAAAAAAGAGAAAATCGGACGGTTGAGTTGAAGGGGGGTTCCTAGAATAGAGAAAAATGAGAGATATAATCATAAAAAAAAGATGAGTGAGTACTGAAATAAAACAGTAGGGGAGGTGCAGCAAAAAACAAGAAGAGGGGAGGAGCTCCCGGGGGGACCCCCACATTTTCCGCTTATTTAAATTAATAAATACTTGGACAATATTTATTTAGTAATTGAAGATTTGAATCATTTTAAATTATTTTAAAAATTATATTTATCAATTTAAAAATTGAATAATCTCACAAATATTTTTTTATAATTCATCATATATATTAAATTTCAACTTCCCTATTTTTCCCCCCGCTTGTGACGTCACGGCTTGTAGCGTCATGACCTTCTGACCCTTCGTCCGTCGTTAATCAATCTCTTTATGGTATTGTTACATTTACAAATACCTAGTGACGAGTAAAAATATTAAAAAGTACAATTTGAAGAGCAAATATTACTCCCAAATGGAGAAAAGAGAAAAAAAAAAAGGGAATCCCGTCGTTACCCTGATAAATATAGCGACGGATCCCAAATTCAGGAATTATTTCCAGAATGGTGGAAAGGATTCGTAACGCGACATGCTGATAGAAAAGCGAAAAAATTTGAGAGGATCAAATAAAAGTTTCACTTTAAAAATATTATATATTTTTTTTAATGGAAACTTTCATGGTTCAAACCTAGAACGAAGATGGTCCGGGGCGGTCAAAAAAGTCGCTTGCACACTAACAAAAAAAAAAATTAGAACGTGAGCTTAGACCGCGGACAAATCTGTAGGATTGATCTGTGGCGGTCAAAACTGTCGCTTGCAAATGTGACAAGTTTGACGAAGAGCCACCAGAGTGGCAGCACTAGTCGGATATCCTGCATCGCATTCAACTCTGTTCAGATCTGCTATCTAGCGGCAAGTGAGCAATTAATAAGTTGGATCGATTCAAAATAGGCTATGAAATTTTCTTTGGCTTTTAACTTTTTTATTTTCTTTTCTACTCTCTCATACACTCCCCCGAAAAAGGAAAATATAACCAGGATTTTATTGAAGATTTCTATCAGACAAATATCACCATTACTTATATTAACATAATTTAAAAAAAAAAAAATTTGTTACAGCGAGTGCTCCAATTTTTACTTTCTCTTACCTATGTATATATGTAATATATATATAGAGAGAAAGTATTGGATTCATGTCAAAAATTCGATGTCGAGATTTTGATGGATCTTCACGTTTTGAGGTCCCCTGAATCCAAAAAAGTGATTTTCGCGACATGGTCTGTCTGTGTGTGTGTGTGTGTGTGTGTGTGTGTGTGTGTGTGTGTGTTCAATTTTAAGCATGAAGGAATTGAGCTAGGAGGTTGAAATTTTATATTTAAGTTAGGCAGCCCCCGGGACCGGAAAAATAAGCTTTTAATCAAAATCGGCCAAAGAGTACTAGTACTTTACTGATGTACTTTTTCAGTTTTTTTCGATTTTCTCAAAATTCGCTCTAACGATTTTGATTAAAATTCAAAAATCAATTATTTTTTAGATGCTCTTTCAAATGTATATTCTCGTTTTGCCCTCAAAATTGTTTGAAGCACACTTTACTCTTGTGCTTCATAGAAAAGATAGGAGAAATGGTTGCCATGGTAACAAAATATAAATATTTTCCTATACTTATAAATTTTACATCTGAATTCAAATATTCCCTACTGCCGGGAACTAAATACATGTCGACACAAAAAATCTGGTGTGACAAGCACAGTACACAACTTTCGATTACCGAAGGTAAGAGAAAGTTGTGCTGTGCGCCAGTCACACCAGTCCACATTCATGATTCTTTCGTTCTTTCCATTTACGACCTATTTGTTTTGTCACTAGCTGATTCCCTGTTGTTTTAATTTTTATCGAAGACCGCTCAACCGAAGGACCGAACTTAGGTCGGGCCCCTGGTTGTTTTGTCACTAGTGTCACTCGTTCGTTCGCTCGGTTTTCCGGTCGTTCGCTCGTCTCGTTCGGTTCAAACCATCCAGTTAAGGCTATTCAGTGCCCTAAAATAAATTTTCAGGCCCTTTCGGTCCCGAAATTTTTTTAGCTGCCCTGCTGGCTCGCCGATTGGCCGCGTCCGGCCCCAACCGATTCCCCTGTTGTTTTGATTTTTTCTAAATTACCCTAAACCGGGTCTCGGCCCCCCGCGCCCCCGCCCTGCGTCTTTTAATATTCTGGTGTTTTTTTATCTCGCCCCTAATTACCGGGTCTCGGCCGCCCTCGCCCCGTTGCCCTGCCTCTTTAAATATTCTGGTGTATTTTTTAATCCTAATAGCCCCTAATTACCGAGTCTCGGCCGCCCCGCGCCCGTCCGCCTCTTTAAATATTCTTGAGCGCGCGCGTGTCTAGGCCCCGTAGACGGGGGCCCCATTGATTAACCATTACATTTTGATCCTGATATAAAATTTCATTTCATTATTTATAAAAAATTTATCAATTGACTTATGACTGGCGCATCAGTCCTCCAAAGAATTTGGAAACTTCCGATAAAGACGATAAATCCCTAAATGGACTCAGTAGCCAAGAGTGAAAATGAAAGAAAAAATATAATTTTTATAATATTAATAGTAGCTATATAGATTCAAATAATAATTGTGGCTAAAAAAGTTGATTTCTTATGTTGCACACTCAAGGTTTTCTCTTTAAAGTAGGAAGTGAATAGTCATAATTGAATAGCAATTTAAAGCTCCTTTATCGTTCTATTTATAAAAAATAAACAATTACATTAAAATTATTAATACCTTTTTTCTACTATATTTAAATAATTTAACGTCTAGTTATCTCAGCAGAATAGGCCTTAGTCGCAAGATTTTTGTCATCTAAATTACAATGGAGAAAGTAAAAACCCAAAAAAAGTAAGTAAAAAACATTTTTTAATGCTTAATGTGGCGTTCGTATTTCTTTAAAATTTTCGTTATTTTAATATCTCATTCATTATTTTATTTTAATTTTTTAGGCTAATAAAGGGGTGAAGTATTTTCCCTGAAAAGTTGTAAAAGCCAACCCCAAAGTCTCATGTAAACATTATCCCAAGTTTTAACATGTTGCTTTAATCTCAAAATTATAACCTTACTTTTTAGGTTAAAGACGTGATTTTTAGGCATTAAATAGGCACCTGTTAGACATGGCATTAATTTAACACTATTGACTAAATGTTAACGCTTTAGTGTGAAAGTTTTTGCTTACAGAATACCAATTTGAGGCAAGCAGGTGTTAAAATAAATTAACGCTGAAAAGTTAACGTTTTTGCTTAAAGAATAGAGCTGCTAGGAGTCTAAGCGGGAAGCTGCGCGGCGCGTTAAGTTTATTATATACAGTATTTTAATAATGTACGATAAAAACAAAATAAAATAAAATTGCGGAAGCTGATGTGACTATGAAATTAAACTAATAAGGAGAGAGAGAGAGAGCAGTACTCTCATCCTCTCCTTTTTGGTATTCCGCAGAGGAGTCTGCCCAAATCGATGGGGGGGGGATGGATGGGGGGGGGGGGCTGATCAATACTCCCGAGACTCAACACGTGCGCAATCTGTAGCTGTCTGTCTGCACTTTCTCTGTGTTTGGGTATTGTCTACGTAAAATGCAGAATACACTTACAATTCTTTTTACCTTCTCTTACCTATATAAGTATATATAGAGAAGGTATTGGATTCATGTCAAAAATTCGCCTCCCCCTGAAATTTAAAGCTTGTGGGAAATAAGATACGAGGTTGAAATTTTATATTTAAGTTAGGTATCCCACTGGCACGTGACATGTAGCTTTTTGAACAAAATCGGCCAAAGAGTACTAGTACTTTACTGATGTACTTTTTTTAGCTTTTTTCGATTTTCTCAAAATTCGTTTCAACTATTTTGATTAAAATTCAAAAATTAATTATTTTTTAGATGCTCTTTAAAATGTATATTCTCATTTAGCCATTGAAAACTTCTGAAGACAACTTTACTCTTGTACTTCATAGAAAAGATAGGAGAAATGGTTGCCATGGTAACAAAATATAATTATTTTTCCATACTTATAAATTTTACATCTTAAATTATAATATATCGGCGGGAACTAAAACAAAAAATCTGGCGTGACAAGCACAGAACACAACTTTCGATACCGAAGGTAAGAGAAAGTTGTGTACTGTGCGATCAGTCACACCAGGTTTTTTTATTATAATTCCACTCAGACTAGGGACGTTTCGGTGTCATTTCTTTCTCCACCCTCTTTTCTCTAGTAGCTACATATATCTTGTTCAAAAAGCAGATCATAAATCGTCGTTTATTCTCCTTGCAAATGTCATCAGCATCTTCTTTGTTTTAAATACATGATAAACGAGACATCTTGGGACTGCCCTCTCATTAAATTCAATCTCTCCTCTAGAATGAGAAAAAAATCATTGTGTGGTTTTATGAAACCACGATGCAAGTGAAACTTTTTTTTTTCGGATCGTAGGCGTTTAACTGAAAATTTCCAGAAAATTATTCAATAAAGGGTATTAAAATCGCGTTTTTAATCTTAACTTAATAATTGGAAAATGGGAAATCAATAGACGCATGTTAAAAACTGAGAACAATATTTATTTAGTAATTGAAGATTTGAATCATTTTAAATTTTAAAATTATATTTTATCAATTTAAAAATTGAATAATTAATTCTCACAATTATTTTTTTATAATTTGTCATATATATTTCAACTTTTCTATTTTTTGTCGTCATGGCTTGTAGCGTCACAGCCTTTGACGTTAAGTCTTGATAGAAGAGCGATAAAAGTTTCAACTTAAAAATGAAAAAGAAAAATTATACAAATGGCTTAAATAAAATCATCGGACTGCTTGGGGTCCGAACCCGCGAATTTGGTATACGAGGTTAGCACGATAATCCCTACACCAAGCCCGAGGGCTTCTTGTTATTAAGAAAAGAAGAATTTATAAGAGACTGGTCGCACAGTACACGATTTTTTCTTATTATTGGTAACTTAAAGGTGCATTCTGTAGTTTTTTCCTTTTTTTTTTCTCATTCACACTCACACTCATACACACATTCACACATTCACACGTCTTTTCGGCAACTTAGGCCATTTAAGACTTTTTCGATATCCGTTATAGAGAATAATATACTTATATGGGGTCGAGGCATTCTTATTTAAGCCATTTGGTATCCAATTGGCTTAAATAAAATCATCGGACTGCCTGGGGTCGAACCCCGACGTTTGGTATATGAGGTTAGCACGCTAACCTCTACACCAAGCCCCGAGGGCTTTTCCTTTTAACACTCACACTTTTTTTCTCACTCACACTCACACACACATTCAGTCTTTTCGGCAACTCAGGCCATTTAACACTTTAAATGTTACTCTTATGTTTAATATATTTATTGCGGGTCCAGGCATTTCTATTTAAGCCATTTTGTATCCAGATGGCTTAAATAAAATCATCGGACTGCCTGGGGTCCGAACCCGCGTCTTTTGGTATACGAGGTTAGCACGCTAACCCCTACGCCAAGCCCCGAGGGTGCATTCTGTAGTTGTTAACAATACAATTTTTTTTCCCAAAAAAATATTTTTCTCAAATCTGGGGGGGGAGGTAATTACCTCTTTTACCCCCACCTGTATCCGCCCTTGGTTATATCATAAAGTTTGGAAACCACTGATTAATTTAATGCAATAATTCGAATGAATTTTCAAGATGATGATTGATTTATTGATAAAATTTACAAAAAAGAAATTGTATCTTTTTTTATCCCCTTTTCTCCCTTCCCTCTCTAAATTAATTAAACTTTATAAATAAGCATCCTTAATTTGTTATTAAAGCTTACGAAAAGGAGAGAGAGAGAGTTGTCTTAAAGCTTTGGAAATTGTTTTGACATGTCTCAAATATCAAAAGACATACACGATGGCAAAGTCAGTATTTTAAATTAAATATTTAAATTTCTATATCAACATAAAAAGAGAGATGTGCTTTTAGAAAAGAGAGACTATGTCAAATTTGTTTTGAAATGGGCCTTTGATAATTGCTTTTAATCAGAAACGGAGATTAGAGAGAAAAGTCATCTCCCCCCCCCCCCCCCGCACCGTTAATTAAATACACGATGAAATAATCCAAAATAACAAACAACCCCGTCCCTGTGTGTTATTTAAAAGATAAAAAATAAATAAGCTATAAGCTCTAAAAAACGCTAAGCTATTATATTTTATAGATTAAAAAAAAAAAATAAAAATAAAATAATGTACATATTATTAGAAATTTATTAAAGAGACATGAATCCAATAACAAATTGAATTTAAGCTTTTTTTGTTTAATAAGAGATGTTTCTAAAACAAAATTAGTCCCGAATTGAATAAAAAGCTTAGTATTTTTGAAGGAGTGAAAGTATTAAATGGATCCTGTTACGCATTAGTGTGTCAAGCGCCACCTACCGAGTTTTGAGCAAATTAAAGTTTTTTGTTTTCATTGGATTATATATAATTTTTTTGGTCAATTGTGCAAGTAACATTAAATATAAATATTTTTAGGACATATTTCATAAAAAATATTATTAATTAAAGCATTTGAAACAATATTCAGTGATTAACTCAATTTTTAATTTTTTTTTTGGCACTTGACACACTAATGCATAACAGGGCCCATATCACCATAGTGGCGAAATTGAACATTTGGAAAAAGGCGTTTGAAACTGTTAAGCTAGGCCCTAGCGGGCGGCGTCTCGTAATATGGCAAACATTAAGTAAGAGTTGTCCGGATAAATGTATTTGAATTAATTTTGCACCAAAATAAGAAATAAAAAACTTACTGCCGTGTTAATTAATTGAGAATTAATAAAAAACTTATTTTAAATAAAGAAAGGCTTTATGAAAATGTACATACACCTATTTAATAAATTATATATGTTCGATGTTATTCTGTAGATAAACTTTTTGAGGTGTGAAATATCATTTTTCAACACTGAGATTGAGATTGAGGCTTGAAGCTTGAGGATTAGGGCTTGAGGTTTGAAGCTAGAGGATTGAGATTTAGATCCAGGCTTGAGCTTGAGCTTGAGTTTGGGCTTGACCTCAGTCTCAGCTAAAAGTTAATTAATGTGGATTTTTTTTTTTAAACACACACTTTTTTTTCTCATTCACACTCACATTCACACAGTCTTTTCGGCAACTCAGGCCATATAAGACTTTTAAGATATCTGTTATTGATTAATATACTTGTAGATATTGGGGGTACAGGCATTCTTATTTACTCCATTTGGTGTGGATTTTTTTATATAGTCAATATAGTATTTATATTGTTGCTATATAGGCTGAAACTAAATATAATGTCGACACAAAAAAATCTCTCTCTTTATAAAAAAAAATCTCTTTATAAAAAAAAATCTGATGTAACTGTCGCGCAGCACAGGATTTTCTCTTAATTTCGGTAATCGAAAATTGTGCTTGTCACACTAGATTTTGTTGTGTCGACATCTATTTAGATTCCGCCGATATATTAGAATTTAAGATGTAAAATTTATAAGTATGGCAAAATATTTATATTTTGTTACCATGGCAACCATTTCTCATATCTTTCCTATGAAGTACAAGAGTAAAGTGTGCTTCAGAAGATTTCAATGGCAAAATGAGAATATAGCCTACATTTTAAAGAGAATCTAAAAAATAGGTTGATTTATGAATTAAAAAAAAAAATCGTTGGAACAAATTTAGAGAAAATCGAAAAAAAAACTGGAAAAGTACATCAGTAAAGTACTAGTAGTCTTTGGTCGATTTTGTTCAAAAGCTTCGTGTCACGTCCCAGGGGGTGCCTAACTTGAATATAAAATTTCAACTTCTTAGCGCTTTTCGTTCTTGAGATATTTTGTTCACAGACACACACACACACACACCACCCACCCCCACAGACAGACCATGTCGCGAAAACCACTTTTTTGGATTTAGGGGACCTCAAAACGTGAAGATCCATCAAAATCTCGACATCGAATTTTTGACATGAATCCAATACTTTCTCTCTATATATATATTACATATATAGAGGTAAAAGAAAGTAACAAGAGATAGAGAGAGGAGAGTTTGCGTTATGAAGGGGGGGTGGGGGAGGGTGGAGGGTAAAGATTAATTGAAGCAGGGCTGTCGTCTTCTTGACAGATGTAGTCAATTGGCCCTTGGCGAGCCAGTGTCTGGAGTCTCCAGTCTAAATCACTTTGCAAAGACAAACGACTTTAATTCTAAAACATCCAGAGGCCAACAACTCCTCAAGGTCTCTCTACTCTCTACTCTCTTGTGAGATTTCAATTCAATTCCCTTTTCTTGTTTTTTTTTTTTTTTTTTTTTTCTCCCCCCTTATTTGTCTTTTTAAGTCCTCTCCCTACCTGCTCCTCTCGCTCTCTAAAGAATTAAATCTTCCATTGTCTTCGATTGATTATTTAACCAACGATCGGAAGTAGTGGCTTGTAGTGGAGGGGGGGTATTTGCTTCCTTCTACTAAAACTTCAGATTTCTTTTTACTTTCTCTTACCTCTATATATATGCTAAAATTTAAAAATTTTCAAAAAAATAAACAAGATTTATTAGAGTTCACATAAAAATTTGTCAATTGTTCCAATCTTCAAAACTATTTTGACAAATTGCCAGCTGTGTGGCTCAAATAAAGATAATTTCAAAAAGAATATATCTTTTATTTTCACCTGACAAGAAGTAATATCAACTGAAGATATTTATATAAATATTTAGTATCAATATTATATCAATTTGAAGACAATATTCAACAAGACATGTGCAATGCGTTAGATGAAGTTAGAATATTCAACAACTTGCAATATATCCTGGATATACGAGTATAATCCTGATTGACATAAAATGAATAATAACAAAAAAAACGGTAGATTCCAGATTACATTTATATTATTTTTTATATTTATATTCGTGAAGTTACGATGCTTGTGTTCATAATACATGTTCGTACGTGTCATCCCAGGGCTAAATCTTAGCCCCACCTTTGGGCCTGGGCTAACTTTAGCCCGGACCTTGGCTCCAATTCCCCATATATCTATATGAAATTACTCAAAAGTGAGGTTAACTCAGGGCTAAATATGGCGACGAGATCTGATGCAAGCGGGCCCTAGCCTATAATATATTGTAAAATATACGATATTTCATCATTTTATTGATAGAATAAGTAGAATCTAAGGAAAAATAACAAATATATTTACTTCTAGAATACTTCTTTTAGCAATAAAATGATGAAATATCGTATATTTTACTATACAAATAAAACTGAAGTGGGTTTCTGCACTACAAAAAAAGTCGGGGCTAACAAACTCACCCAGGATGAAGCAGTCGGGCCTTAGTATCCAAATGGCTTAATTAAAAAATTATCGGACTGCCTGGGGTACGAACCCGCGATGTTGGGTATACGAGGTTAGCACGCTAACCTCTACACCAAACCCCGAGGGCACTCTAACCGATCTTAGAAAGCGTGTTGATTGGTGTGTTATGGGTAGGATTAAATAGAAAGATGAAAGCCAATCAATGAAAACGTTACAAACTATATTACCACCTTGTAAGAAAAAAGTCGAAGTCGTCCAGTGAGAATCGATTCTAATCGACTTGAAAGAGTTTCATTCGAAGTCGATTATTTTCAGTCAAAGATCGATTCTTGACTAGTCAGAGTCGACTTTTTCATCCCTACCAGATCTCTCTCGCTAATTTCTTTCTATTAACTTCATTTCATTTAATTTCACTTGTCTCTCTCCGTCTCTTCCACCAATTTTTTTGATTTCTGTCCAACTTTTTGCCCCCATTCTCTCTCGTTTTTTTTCTGCCTCTTATTAAATCGCTTTCGTTATCTTTTCCATCTCTGTCATATTGTATTACGACTTTAAAGAATAAATCACTTTATTTCATTCTTGATGTCATTGTAAAAAGAGTTGGTGCGTGACTTAATGCTTCGCTAACTTTGAATAAAGTCAAAATCAATGTAAAATTTAAATCTAAAATAAATCCATTTGGTTTTTTTTTTGAGAAGGAAGAAAAAAAAATAATAGAGTATAGTATTTAAAAATAAAATTTATATTCTATCGTATTAAAGCTAAATGGATTTATTTTAATCCATTTAAAATAGACAAAGAGCAAAAATAAAAATTAAATATGGAGACTTACATAAGATCGCATGATGCAAGTGAAAACTTCTCGATTTTTACTTTTTCGCCAATATAATAATATTAGGAAGGCAAAATCTAACTCCCCAATTTTTTTTTTTTTTTATATATCTTTACGTTTTAGGTCATAAGGAAGCCAGAGAAGGCAAAAAAAACTTGAATCTGCGTGTGTGGGTTTAGGTATTAGTTTTTTTGCTTATATCCCTGGAACTATTAAATATTTACCAAATTCATATATCCGAAAAAATAAGGGTGTGCCGCCGGGAGTCAGAACCATGGATCCACCGATTTGCGCTCAGTGTGCCCTTACCACTGGGCCAAGGGCACACTGAGCGCAAATGTGGATCCGTGGTTTCGCCCCGGCTGCGTGCCCACCCCACCTCGGTTATATGAATTTAATAAATATTTAATTGTATAAATTTCGCGGCTCACGTACGCGATATGTATAATATCTTAAATATTATATATAGGCCTAATTTCTTATTTATTAATCCCTGGAACTATTCACCGGATTAGGATGAGGTTTGGCAAATTTGCAGTCCTAAGTGGGCCTAAGAAGGTATTAAAACTAGAAGTGAATCAGGTTCGCAGGGAGCGGTAAAAATAAGCGGTAAATTATTATCGCGAAACACGGTTTTCTCAGCTTCCTTTTAAGTAAATCTTTTGAAACTCAGCTATAATAATTAGGACGATAGCCTCTAGATCTGGAGCAAATTTCATGACAATCCGTTCAGTAGTTAACAAGTTATTTGTAAAAAATGAAAAAAAAAATAAAAAAAAGGCTCTGGTATGAATCGCCGAAAAAAACTCGCCGAAAAAATCTCGCCGAAAAAAACTCGCCGAAAATTTTCTCGCCGAAAGCAAAATCTCGCCGAAAAAAAACTCGCCGAAAATTTTCTCGCCGAAAAAAACTCGCCGAAAGGAAAAACTCGCCGAAAATTTTCCCGCCGAAAAAAAACTCGCCGAAAAAATACTCGCCGAATGGAAAATCTCGCCGAAAAAAAACTCGCCAAAAGGAAAAACTCGCCGAAAAAAAACTGGCCGAAAATTTTCTCGCCGAAAAAAACTCGCCGAAAATTTTCTCGCCGAAAAAATCTCGCCGAAAAAAAACTCGCCGAAAATTTTCTAGCCGAAAAAAAAAACTCCCCGAAAATATTTTTTTATTTTTTATTTTATAGTTTAATGTCTTTTTCGGCATCTAAGGCCATTTAGACCCCATCCCTATTTATTTCAAATGTTTGTTATCCAATTCAAGTGAAATAAATTTGTTTCGCTTGGGACAGGACACGAACCCGGGACCCCATGTGGTTATGAGAAGCTAAACTCTTCTCTCTGAGCCACGGGTCACGGGCCTAGCCGAAAATAAATACACAGACAAAAATATTTTTTTTTTTAATAGAAACTTTTAGCAGCCGTAAAATAATAAAATTGGTTTTTATTTTTTTAAATTTAATTCTTTTTGTTCAAAAGGAATTTTATTTAGTTGTGCGACAAATTTCGATGTTATAATTCCGAAGATCACATTGCATAGCGACGCCCATAGGCCGGGGGCAGGGGTGGATTAATGCAATTTTGTCGGGGGGGGACGTTTTTTTTTTTTTTTTTTTTATTTAAGGACTTTGCCGGCATCTAAGACCTCTTTCCTATTTATTTAAATTGATTGGTAACAAATTCAATTGAAATTAAAGCCCGGAAATCATTTCTTTAGATTACTAGTTTTTATAACTTTTTGAATTTCTTCTCGGGGGGGGGGGGGCGATCGCTCCCACCGCCCCCTTTAATCCGCCCCTGACCGAGGGGGTAGATAGC
>JAKCPI010015717.1:0-12961 GCA_023213315.1 Euborellia annulipes | reverse complement strand
AATCCATAAATATTTTTATTTAATGAAAAATCCCGCACGCCCAGGATTTGAACAGGGATCTTCTTTGTAGAAGCTGACACCCTAGCGCACTACACTAACGAGCCCCCACAACAAGACAGATATTTCTATGATAGTCAATTAAGGGAAAAAAATTTAATTATAACAATTTTTATAATTTTTCATATGAGAGATTTAATTATATTTTATTATTACAATTAATTAGCTTTGATTTTTCAAAAGGCCCAATGTTTTTCAATGGGGAAATTTTTTGACCCTTCCCAATTAGGAATTTGAGATCATTCAAAACAATTCTCTACAAGGTAGAAATTTCTCAAGTGGAAAGAACATCAAATGGAAAACTTCATGGCCTTAAGAGCATGATAATGATCTCAGCAAAGAACCGAAACTTCGCTCTTGACCAAATAAACTTTAATGTCATAATTTCAATTAAAATTTTATTTATTTGTAAAAATCACAACGTTTCGGTCACTCATTTTGTGACCTTCCTCAGAATTCATTAATCAGCTAATAATAAAAATATCGCTTGAAATTAATTAAATTTGTACATTTTAATCACCCGATGTCTTAAATAAAAAGGAAAAAGTGTGAATTATTATAAAAAAATAAATAAATTAAAAGTGTAACCTACGGGTATGAGGGAGTCTAGCACAACACATTCCCGTAACTTAAACTTTCAGAAGATTAACTTTGAACAGAATTCTTATATCTAAACTTTTCTTAAGATTTATACATTTAAATTTTATTTCAATAAAGAAATTTTTCAAAATTCTTTACTAGAATTTTTCATCTGAATTTTAACAGAATATCAATAGGAAAATTTTATTTTAAATTTTAAATAAAATAAAATTGTAAGATTTATTATAATTTATAGAGCAAATATGACTACAACATTTGTTGTTGTTGTTTTTTTTAAACTTTAATCCTTCCTTTTATACCAGTATAATACCTAGTATACAAAAGATAGGTAATCCTTATACCACCTCACTTTTTTTTTTTTTTGAAAAATAAACTCTTAAGTGACACTTAATTTGTAAATTGGAACGGAAATCTTTCTGGGATTCTATTCCTTTAATTAAATTCCAATGACCCAGTTGGTTGACGTGTTGGTGGTTACAACCAATCCAGAGTCAGAACACGTTCTGCTAATTTAACCTTGCGTTCTATCATTCATCTAAGAGGCCGTGTGTGCGGTCCACCGCAGGACAGTTGGACTCTACGTGCACATGTAAATGTGATCAAATAAATACGATGATGATTAAATCTCACATTATATTATTTATGTAATTAAATTATAGGCTATACTTTGTCCACATTGTTTTGATTGTAAAAGATAGTAATATTTGCAATTTATACTTTCTTTTATCTATATATAGGCCTATAAAGAGAGGGAAAGTATTAAATTCATTATTAGAGGAATTTTTAATCATAGACCAATCATTAAATATTAAAATTATAAATACTGTACAACGTAACATCATGTCATGCATCATGGTAACATCATGCTTTTTGGATACCAGATGGCTTAAATAGAAATGCCTGACCCCACAATAGATAAATTCTCTACAACGGTTATCGTCAAAGTCTTATATGGCCTAAGTTGCCGAAAAGACTGTGTGAATGAGAAAGTGTAACATCATGCTTTTTATGTAAACATTTGCTTTGATAATTGTGACTGACTTCATGGAAAAGAGTGAAAATATTGGTAAAATTTGAATCTAACTTCACAGAAATGCCAACAGATGGCGCTGACGTCGCTATATATAAAAAGGCACGTAACGGACATGACAGTTCACTTGAGTCGAAGCAAGTTCACAGTAGGCCTACTTGATAACGGCTGCAGAATACGCAGTCGAAACGTTGTACAGTATTTATATTTTTTAATAAATAATTAATAACAAAAATGTGGTCTATGAATAAAAATTCCTCTAATAATAAAATTTCAAACCACTAAAGCTTTAATAAACACATTCGTGATAAATATTAAATTCATGTCGAGATTTTGATGAAACCAAAAAGTGGATCCCGCAAAATACCTCAAGAACGAAAAGAGCTAGGACTTTGAAATTTTATATTTAAGTTAGGCACCCCTCTGGGACAGGAATCTTTTGAACAAAATCGGCCAAAGAGTACTAGTACTTTACTGATGTAATTTTTCTGTTTTTTCCATTTTCTCAAAATTTGCTCCAACGATTTTGATTAAAGTTCATAAATCAATTATTTTTTAGATGCTCTTTAAAATGTATATTCTCATTTTGCTCTTGAAATTGTTTGAAGCACACTTTACTCTTGTACTTCATAGGAAAGTTAAGAGAAATGGTTGCCATGGTAACAAAATATATCCATGTTTATAAATAAGGATAGCGGAGGGCAGCCAAGAAAAAAAAATCAAATCAGATAAAAATATAATCAATCTTTATAAGATTTTCTTTATTTGATTGTCGACGTTTCGGACGCCAGTCGCGCCCTTCCTCAGGACAATCAATTGTCAAGGAAAAAATACTGATGGACATGTTAGGTATCTTAACGAAAACAGAAATCGTACTTGGAATCAGTTTTCGTTACCTAACACGTCCATCTGTATTTTTTCCTTGACAATTGATTGTCCTGAGGAAGGGCACGACTGGAGTCCGAAACGTCGACAATCAAATAAAGAAAATCTAATAAAGATTGATTATATTTTTATCTGATTTGATTTTTTTTTTTCTTGGCTGCCCTCCGCTAACCTTATCAAGCTAAACAGCCATGTATAAATTTTATTACATCTTGAATTCTAATATATCTGCGGAAACTAAATATATCTCGGCACAAATAAATCTGGTGTGACAAGCACAGAACACAACTTTCGATTATCGAACGTGCTGTGCGACCAGTACCAGGAGATTTTTTTTTTTTTTTCTTATTCCCGTTCATTATTTACCTAATAGGTCAGCATAGTAGATGAGTTCTTACTTGGCATCTACATGTTCCTTAGCATATTAATTCATTCATTCATTCATAGTCACAATATTTGGCAATTATCGTAAATGGGGATGGATGGGTCTCTTGACCCTTCTGTTGCCTTTTAATACCCAAAGCTCAATTAAGGGCAAGAGTGGTCTGGCTGTTTCCAAGTCACGGCACGTATTTTCCCACCCTCCCCTACTTAACAGACACTCTTCGGCCCCATTTTGCAGCTATAATCAGTTTAACAGCTAGTTTTAAGGAAAAATTTCCACCTTTTAGTTTGCGGTTTATTTTGAGTAAAAAAATTTTCCGAGTCCCAGGGCTATTCTTATGTATAATAAAATATATAAAAGTAAAATGTGGTCAGGTCACCCTGGTCTAGATACAGGAGCAAGTAAAATGAATATTTTGTGTTTTTTTTTTTTTTATATATAAAAAACATTCATACTTTTTTCTCATTCACACTCACATTTACACACACATACACATAGTCTTTTCGGCAACTTAGGCCATTTAAGACTTTAAACGATACTCGTATTTATATAATATATATTTGTTTGGGGTCCAAGCATTCTTATTCAAGCCATTTGGTATCCAAGTGGCTAAATAAAATCATCGGACTGCCTGGGGTCCGAACCCGCGACATTTGGTATACGAGGTTAGCATGATAACCTCTACGCCAAGCCCCGAGGGCAATTTGATGAATATAATAAAAATAGAAAATAGTTTTATTGTTTGTTTTTTACTTTCTCTTACCTATGTATATATGTAATATATATAGAGAGAAAGTATTGGATTCATGTCAAAAATTCGATGTCAAGATTTTGATGGATCTTTACGTTTTGAGGTCCCCTGAATCCAAAAAAGTGGTTTTCGCGACATGGTCTGTCTGTCTGTGTGTCTGTCTGTCTGTCTGTGAACAAAATATCTCAAGAACAAAAAGAGCTAGGAAGTTGAAATTTTATATTTAAGTTAGGCACCCCCTGGGACGTGACACGAAGCTTTTGAACAAAATCGGCCAAAGACTACTAGTACTTTACTGATGCACTTTTTCAGTTTTTTTCGATTTTCTCAAAATTTGCTCCAACGATTTTTTTTAAAATTCAAAAATCAATTATTTTTTAGATTCTCTATAAAATGTATATTCTCATTTTGTGATTGAAATCTTCTGAAGACCACTTTACTCTTGTACTCCATAGAAAAGATAGGAGAAATGGTTGCCATGGTATCAAAATATAAATATTTTCCCATACTTATAAATTTTACATCTTGAAAATCGAATGAACCGTACTGTCGGAAACTAAATACATGTCGACACAAAAAATCTGGTGTGACAGCACAGAACACAACTTTCGATTACCGAAGGTAAGAGAAGTTGTGTGCTGTGCGCCAGTCACACCAGATTTTTTTATTATTATTTTATTTCTGTTTTTAATTGTTTCGGAGAAAAATGGGTTGCCTAGATGGACAGACACCAGTGCCTCTATCTATCTCACTTGCACCCATCTTCTCTCTCTTTCTACTCGTTTTAAATTCACTTTACGGCTCTTCGGTCCATATAGCCAATGTTAAATGCCTATAGGGATTTGTATGTTAATTTCGATTCAAAAGGGGGGACCCTTTGGAACTTTTTTTGAAATTTTTTCCAATTCTTATGAAATTTTGTATTTATTTACGATTCTATATTGTGTATAAAATGTCCAAATATGAGAATAAAATTTTCGAAAATAACCATAGTTTATTTCAAGCAGTCAACATTTAAAATGCAAGTATGAAACTAAGGTGCTATGGGAAACTAAATTGATTTTTGACACAAAAAATCTGGTGTGACAGCACGGTGCACAACTTTCTCTTACAGAAGGGTATGAGAAAGTTGTGTGCTGTGCGCCAGTCACAATAGATTTTTGTACTTTCTCTTACCCTATATAAATGAAATAGTTCCGGTTTGAACGAGCTGGAGCTCGATTTTTAAAATGAAAAAAACTACATCAGTAAAGTACTAGTACTCGAAGTTTTTTAAAGACGAGTAGGGATATGGTATTGAAAAGAAAGTATCGATACCAGTAAGGTATCAGAAGAAAAGAATCAATATTAATTAGTTATCGAGTATTTCTTAATATCTTTACATTTAACAGTCAAACCAAGAGATGCAGTATAAAATATAAATTCTTTCCATTTTATATTAATTTTATATTTTATAAATTAAGCAATAAAAAAGAATCAATAGAAGGATTGATTCTATATTTATTCTATATTTCATAAAAATAATTTAAAATACAAATTAGATAAAAAAAAATTAAAGATGAGTTCACTTCTTTTTGTCGCCGACTGTCCCAAGCCAAGCGAGGGAAACGCCACTTGGATCAACCAACAATCCCTCTTTGTTATTTCTGTTTAATTAATCAGAACGTGGGCTTACCTGGTGATATCGAGGATGAAAAGAAAGGAGCAGGCATGGAACACTATGAATATAATCAGGTGATGTGTCGGTATCGTAGATTGTTGAGGAAGGAAACATTATTTGATGAGATAAGAATAAACAGATGTAACAGAATCACAAGCTTCAGGCTTACTGAGGCGGCGACGACAGCGCTGAAGCCACCGCCGTCTTCGTCGTCGTCGTCGTCTTACAACCGAACAAAGCCGAACTCTCCCGAAGTGCAAGTGAATGTGTAATTGAAAGAAATCGATTTGATTGTTGGATCTATTTTTAAATTCAATAATGAAAATAATATAAAAGAGAAAGATAATTTTTTTTTTAAATAAAATAAATTGAATACATAATACATTTTTAATATTTTAAATGAATAAATAAATAAAAATCTGGTGTGACTGGTCGCGCAACACACAACTTTCTCTTGTCTTTAGGAAGAGAAAGTTGTGTTTTGTGCTTGTCTCACCAGATTTTTTGTGTCGCCATATATTTAGTTTCCGCAGATATATTAGTATTCAAGATTTAAAATTTTTTTTTTTTTTTTTCGAAAAAAACATTCACACTTTTTTCTCATTCACACTCACAATCACACACACAATCACACAGTCTTTTCGGCAACTTAGGCCATTTAAGACTTTGACGATAACCGTTATTAATATATATTATTTGGGGTCCAGGCATTCTTATTTAAGCCATTTGGTATCCAAATGGCTTAAATAAAATCATCGGACTGCCTGGGGTCCGAACCCGCGACTTTTGGTAGCACGCTAACCTCTACGCCAAACCTCGAGGGCGATGTAAAATGTATAAATATGGGAAAATATTTATATATTGTTAACATAGCAACCATTTCTCCTATCTTCTCTATGAAGTACAAGAGTAAAGTGGTCTTCAGAAGATTTCAATGGCAAAATGAGAATATACATTTTAAAGAGCATCTAAAAAATAAATGATTTATGAATTTTAATCAAAATCATTGGAGCTAATTGTGAGAAAATCGAAAAAAAAAAACTAAAAAATTACATAAGTAAAGTACTAGTACTTTTTTGGCCGATTTTGATTAAAACTTCATGCCCTAGGGGGGTGCCTAACTTAAATATAAAATTTCAACTTCCTAGCTCAATGCCTTCAATCACACCAGATTTTTAAAAGTTATTGTTTTAGAATTGTATAAGCTTTGGAAATGATATTTTAGTTCTCAATATTGTGTTTTAATTAAATCGTAGGGTGAAGTGATCTGAATGTCCATCCATTAGAGAGAGGAGAGACTTAATGCCTGAAGCAAATACAAGTTGGGTTTGTTTGCTTTTGCCACTGAAACGTGTTTGACTTTCAGACTGGCTCTGCCTGTTGATATGTTGGACTCTCCACTCCCTCCCTCTATTCTACTCTCAAAACCACCCACGACAATTACATAAGTAAATAGTACAGTACCCTAGCACCAATGCTCCATGAATACCTAACAAAGAGTGTCAACTAAATGCGTGCTATTGATCTTCACAAACAACAAATATCAACAAAAAATTTAAAAAAATACGGATCCTTTGACCATTAATCGTTTAAAAAAAATAATTGTCGAGTTTAAAAGGGATCTTTAATTGAATCAAAAAATATTTTTTGGATATAGAAGACGTAGCAGCCAAGAAAATAAAATAAAAAAACTTTTATTTAATTACACTAGTCGACAAGGTTTTTTTCACAAGAAATCTGATTAGTGAACCTAGTGCATTTTTTTATTCTGAATTCAGATATGTAGTTAGAATTTTTCCATCAGGCACAGTTTTAGAGATATAGAGCAAAATAGATTTTAATAGAAAATGTGCTCTAAAACGGCTTTTATTTAGAATGTTCAAATTATTTTTAACGCCGCACCCCGTAAAAATATGCAGATAGTTAGAATACATATAAATTTTAAGTTTCAACCCAATCGGAGGTCATTTAGACGTGCCGCAAACGGCTTAAAGTTTAGAAAAATCGAAATTTTCAAGATTTTTTTTTTGCTTTGGCCACCCCTAATACAATTTGAGATATCCCTGAATGCGAAAAACATATATGTACGATATTCTATAGTTATTTCGCTTTCTAAATAAATGCAGTTTTAGAGCACATTTTCTATTAAAATCTATTTTGCTCTATATCTCTAAAACTGTGCCTGATGGGGCAAAACTGAAATGATATTTGAATTCAGCATGAAAAATACTTCTAGAATTTCATATATTTATTTTTGTGAAAGAAAAAAGTTCATTTTTGTCGACTAGTGTTATTAATCGTCGACGATTCGGTCGCAAATCACGACCTTCATCGAGGACGATAAATTGAAGTGATGGAATGTAAGAAACCCTAAGCGAGCAGATGACTCAACATTAAAGCCCGGATTTTTATGCAGCATATAATATGCAATATAGGTATTGAAATATGCAGCAAATTATGCAATATAAATGACGAAAATATCAAGTAAATGACTTCTAATTAAAAGTAAATCATGATTTCTACTCATGTAAAAATATTATTAAGAGAATTTTTAATTATAGACCATATTTTTGTTATTAATTATTTATTAAAAATATAAATACTATACAACGTTTCGACTACTTATTCTGCAGCCGTTATCAAGTACTCCGGCTCAATTGAACTGACTGTTATATCCGTTACGTGCCTTTTTAAATACAACGACGTCAGCGCCATCTGCAGGCATTCCTATGAAGTTAGATTCAAATTTTCCCGCCATTTTCACTCATTCAAATGAAGTTGATGATTGTGACAAACTTCATAGGAATGATTGAAAATGGTGGGAAATTTTGAATCTAACTTCATAGGAATGCCTGCAGATGGCGCTGACGTCGTTGTATTTAAAAAAAGCACGTAACGTACTTGACGGTTCATTAGTTATGTCTTTTGAATATTAATAAAAATATTTCTCAATGCGTTTTAAGGTTTATCGGATAGTACCCCGTAAGTCATAATCTTATCTTACGACTATAAAATAAATTTATACGTTTAAATATAATCGTGGCAATAGCTGTTTTGAATTAGCGACAGGTGGTAAGTAAAATTAAGATGGTGGGCTCTAGAAAAAAAAAAAAAAAAAAACATTCTCAAAGAGGATGGTGAGGAAAATAAGGTTGAGAAACTCTGCTCTAGCTTATTCACTGTAACTCGAAAATTTTAAATACTTTACGCCCCCTCCCTCCCCCCTCGATGCTCCTTCTTCCTTTTAATTACGTTTAAAGATTAAAAAAAAAAAAATTCTCTAAACTCCCTCTTTTCAATTGCAAACTCTACCATACAACAAACACAGATTCTCTTCTTCTTCTCTCTTTTTTTTTCTTCTAATTCCGATTGAATTAGAGATCCGGGGATTAGAGTAAAGACTTTCTTTAGAGATTGAGTTAAAATAATTACAGGGGGGGGGGGGCGACTGACTGACTGACTGACTCATTCTCTTCTCTTCGCTTTCCTTCAAACACAAACAAACACACCCTTTTCTTTGTTAGTGATTAATTGTGTATTATGCGCCAAGTCAATAAACCACACTCGAATTTGTTTGTTGTTGTTTAAGAGAAACAGGTGAATAAGAAAACCCTTTAATTGACAAAAAATCAGGCGTGACAAGTACAAAATACAACTTTCAATTAGGCCTACTGAAGGTATCACACCAGAATTTTTGTGTATATTTATTTATTTATTTTTATTTGTAGGTTAATATATAGTTCCCTTCAGGTGTTTTTTTAGCAGGAGAGGAGAATTGTTTGATTAAATTCTTTTTTCATCTTGCTCTATTAGGTTAAGGGGTGAGCGGTTCGCATTCCGTATAATGAAAAAAAAATACTTTTTCTTTATATATTTCATATACAGTATAGGGTAAGAGAAAGTAAAAAATAAATTCAAAAGAGTGTTAGAGGAGATCCCCATATCTTCCCCCCCACCGGGTAACCCAGGGGGGGAAAAGGGGAATTTTTTTTTTTAAAATTTTTTCATTTTTTGTTAAGAAGTTAGGAATCGGGCCGCAAAGGAGAAAAAGGGGGATGTATTTTTTAGGGGGGGGGGGGGGGGGGCGGGCGGCGGGGAGAGAAGACCCCCCCCTCCCCCGGAAGGGGGGAAGAGCTGGGGGGGACTCCCCGGGGGGGCGGGGGGTTGGGCCCCCCCAAAAAAAAAACACCCACATGTCTTGTTAAAAAAAATAAATGTGGTTGTTGATTGCTGCAGTTCAGTATTTTGACTATTTATTGTTAACATTGATTCTTTAATTGTAAAATAATCACATGTTGGATTTCAAACTTTGTCAAGAAAAATGATGTAGGCTTAATAAAAATAAATAAAATCTTTTAAGTTTGTTGGTGGTACAGTGAGCGTCACAAGTCCACACCTGATAGTTATAGCCTTAGGCTAGCGACTGTCGGGAACTAAATATATGTCGATACAAAAAATCTGGTGTGACAAGCACAGAACACAACTTTCGATTACCGAAGGTAAGAGAAAGTTGTGTGCTGTGCGCCAGTCACACCAGATTTTTTTTATTTATTCTTATTTATAAAATCACAATTTGGAAAACGCTGCCCTAGAAGGTCCTCTTTAAGCATATAAAATTTCGTTTCAAAATTCCAACGGCAAGTTCGTCAAATAGAGCGTGACAGACAGACAGACATTAGCGAATTATATAAATAGATTTTCGGGATTTTATATTTTGAACGACCACCGCCACATTTTCTTAATAATCTCCCACTTGAATTTTTTAGTTTTTTAATTAAATAAACAAATTTAGGTCCTAATAGCTATCGAATAAGTTAATATATAAAATATTCTTTCAAATAGAATCAAAAAACGTTTGAAAAAAATTAAAAATCGATTTTCAAAATGTATTATGACATGTGACAGAGTCTAAGATTGAAATTAATAAAAAAAAAAAATCTGGTGTGACTGGCGCACAGCACACAACTTTCTCTTACCTTCGGTAATCGAAAGTTGTGTTCTGTGCTTGTCACACCAGATTTTTGTGTCGACATGTATTTAGTTCCCGACAGTACGGTACATTTGAATTCAAGATGTAAAATTTATAAGTATGGGAAAATATTTATATTTTGTTACCATGGCAACCATTTTTCCTATCTTCCCTATGAAATACAAGAGTAAAGTGGTCTTCAGAAGATTTCAATCGCAAAATGAGAATATACATTTTAAAGAGCATCTAAAAAATAATTGATTTTTGAATTTAAAAAAAATCGTTGGAGCAAATTTTGAGAAAATCGAAAAAAACTGAAAAAGTACATCAGTAAAGTACTAGTACTCTTTGGCCGATTTTGATTAAAAGCTTATTTTTCCGGTCCCGGGAGTGTTTAACTTAAATATAAAATTTCAACCTCATAGCTCAATTCCTTCATGCTTAAAATTGAACACACACCCCCACACCCACACCACACACACACCCACCCACCCCCACCCACAGACAGACCATGTCGCGAAAACCACTTTTTTGGATTCAGGGGACCTCAAAACGTGAAGATCCATCAAAATCTCGACATCGAATTTTTGACATGAATCCAATACTTTCTCTCTATATATATATTACATATATACATAGGTAAGAGAAAGTAAAAAAGCTATTGTATTGAATAGATAGAGAAATAGTGAATAGTGTATGTTAAAGAGCATAAAATGATTAATCAATAGGATTAATATTAAATATTAATTTGGTCTATTTCATAAAATAGTTTTATTTTCAAAGTTTTTCTTGAATTGCTTAAAAACTAAACATAATACATAATTTGGTGTTTCTTGATTCAAAATCTGCTTAATTTTAAGACCCTATTAGATGTTTTAAGACCTGTTCATTAATTTTATGATTTTTTAGCGTAACTTTTAAAATAATTGAGATAGAAAAATAAAGATTATTGATTTGTAATCGTCATAAAAATTGATCTTCTATTTGAATACTAACTTGTCAATTTTTTTTTATTTGTATTAATTAATCGAAAACTATTCAAGATATTTAAATTATCTCAGTATAATATATTATCTACGTGAAATTTTAATCTAAAATTGCCTTCTGTTGTATGTAATAGGGAAGGTATTATTTTTACTTTCTCTTACCTATATATGATAATATATAGATAAAAAATTCGATGTCGAGATTTTGATGGATATACACGTTTTGAGGTCTACTGAGTAATTTTTGCAACATGGTCTGTATGCTTTTAATCAAAATGGGCCAAAAAGTACTAGTACTTTTTTTCTTTATTATGCCCATAAGCCACCAGCCATTGGGGTAAAAGGATACAAAATTATAAACTTATAAAATTAATATATGCAAATATTAAAACAATAACAAAACAATATAAATACAATAATAAGGCAAACCTAAATAAGTACTAGTAGGCCTACTTTACTGATGTAATTTTTCAGTTTTTTCTCAAAATTGACTCTAAATATTTTGATTAAAATAATTTTTAGATGGTCTTTAAAATGTATTTTCTCATTTTTCCATTGAAATCTTCTGAAGACCACTTTACTCTCGTACTTCATAGAGAAGATAGGAGAAATGGTTGCCATGGTAACAAAATATAAATATTTTTCTCTGTTTATAAATTTTATGTCAGAAATGCCTGAACCCCCATTAGATATATTAATTACAACGGTTATCGTCTAAAGTCTTAAATGGCCTGAGTTGCCGAAAAGACTGTGTGAATGTGTGTGTGAGTGTGAATGAGAAAAAAGTGTAAATGTTTTTATTGTAAAAAAAAAAAAAAAAAAAAATTATGTCTCCTATTCTAATATATCGGCGGAAACTAAACATATGTCAACACAAAAAATCTGGTGTGGCAAGCACAGAACACAACTTTCGATTACCAAAGGCAAGAGAAAGTTGTGTGCTGGGCATACAGTCATTTCAGATGTTTTTTTATTTTTAATTGTTAACAATAATTCTATTTTTATCGCCGCCGCTTGGAGATAGAAGAGGCGGCGGCGGGTGGGGGTGGGGGGGGGGGGGGGGGGGGAATTGGCCAGCCCAGACGAGGGAGAGATCCCTCCCCTTCCCCCGTCTGCCTCCCTTTCTCTTTCGACTGTCTGGAAATCTATGAGATCCGATTATTTAAAGGGAATTTTTATCTTTCACTACAGGAATATATAGATGAATGAATGATAGATACAAAAATCGGATATGTCTATTACATGTAATCATTTTTGAGCCAAGGAGAAATTTAGATTCAATACTTAATAGAAAAAAAAAAAAAAATTGAAAAATTTGAAAGAAAAATTGATTCTAGAGTTTATTAAACGCAATTTTTACTTCCTCTTACCTCTATATTTGTTAATATATATATAGAGAAAAGTATTGGATTCATGTCAAAAAATTCGATGTCGAGATTTTTGATGGATCTTCACGTTTTGAGGTCCCCTGAATCCAAAAAAGTGGTTTTCGCGACATGGTCTGTCTGTCTGTCTGTGTGTCTGCTGTGTGTGTGTTCAATTTTAAGCATGAAGGAATTGAGGCTATGCGGTTGAAATTTTGTATATAAATTTAAACACCACCTGGGAGCATCAGAAAATAAGCTTTTAAACAAAATC
>JAKCPI010015714.1:0-17676 GCA_023213315.1 Euborellia annulipes | reverse complement strand
TAATTAATCCACCCCCAAAACTCACCCTTTTTAAAATAAAATACTTCTAAGCGTAATTTTTTGTATTTATTTATTTATTAGGGATCTATTCGAAGTGAAATAATTTTTAAAAGACTTATTTTTACAAAAAAAAAAAAAAAACGAAATTTCCTGTGTTATTTAAATGGGAAATCGAAAATATCAATGAGCCACCTCTTAATATTAATATTATGAGCTCAGGTCTACACAGAATTTTTTTTTCATCATTTCGAATGAGATTTTCATAGTAACTAAGGAAAAAAAATTTTTTTTTTGGCCTACCCTTATATAGCTAAATATTTTTCGAGATCTATATATTTGAATAAGATAATAGTATTCAAAATACCCCGATTCTGACTAAACAAGTCATAGATATATTTAAAAGGATGTTTGGCCTCACCAATAAAAAACACAGTCTCGTTAAAAATATCTAATATATTCATAAATAATTTTTATCGTGTAGGTCTAAAATCTTATATAGTCTAAGTTGCCGAAAAGACTGTGTGCTTCTGTGTCTGACAAAGAGTGTGAGTGTGGAATGGGAAAAAAGTGTGTTAAAAAAAAAACCTTAATAAAATAATTCTTAAAGTTATTTTTTCATCAATTTCCTCCGTTCAATTAAAATTGCAATAAATTGAAAAAATCTGGTGTGACAATCACAGTACACAACTTTCGATTACCGAAGATAAGAGACTCTTACCTTCGGTAATCGAAAGTTGTGTTCTGTGCTTGTCACACCAGATTTTTTGTGTCGACATGTATTTAGTTTCCGACAGTAGGGTACAATTGAATTCAAGATGTAAAATTTATAAGTATGGGAAAATATTTATATTTTGTTACCATGGCAACCATTTCTCCTATCTTTTCTATGGAGTACAAGAGTAAAGTGGTCTTCAGAAGATTTCAATCACAAAATGAGAATATACATTTTATTGAAGATCTAAAAAATAATTGATTTTTGAATTTAAAAAAAAATCGTTGGAGCAAATTTAGAGAAAATCGAAAAAAAACTGAAAAAGTGCATCAGTAAAGTACTAGTACTCTTTGGTCGATTTTGTTCAAAAGCTTCGTGTCACGTCTCAGGGGGGTGCCTAACTTAAATATAAAATTTCAACCTCCTAGCTCTTTTCGTTCTTGAGATATTTTGTTCACAGACAGACACACACACACACACACACAGACAGACCATGCCGCGAAAACCACTTTTTTGGATTCAGGGGACCTCAAAACGTGAAGATCCATCAAAATCTCGACATCGAATTTTTGACATGAAACCAATACTTTCTCTCTCTATATATTAACATATATATATAGAGGTAAGAGAAAGTAAAAATATAAATATTTTTCAATAATTTTCCTCTTGAATTCTACGCTACCGTACTGCTGGACAGGGCCGGATCTAGGGGGGGGGGGGGGCAGTGGGTGCCTGTGTCCCGGGCGGCAGATATCAGGGGGCGGCAATTAAAGAAAGAAAAAAATTTTGGTTCCGCGGGTGGCAAAAATTTAGCGTCTCTAAAAAAAAAAGGTAAAATATTTTTCCGGCGGGAAAATTTGGCTCCGCGAAAAAAAAAATTTTCGCAGAAAAATTTTTGAGATCAGGGAAAATTTTAAGGAGGGGGCGGCAAATTAAATTTTGCCCCCCCCCAAAAAAAATCTCCTAGTTCCGGCCCTGCTGCTGGATAATAAATAGGCTATATGTTAGCACAAAAATCCTGGTGAAATAAGCACAGAACACAACTTTCAATTACTGAAGATGCGGTGCGACCAGTCACACCAGATTTTTTATTATAGGAACTAATGATGCAGAGAAATCTGCTTCAAGAAATTAATGGCTATAATAATTATCTCGCCACATCCCTTGCTTATATAGCTTACTAGCCGCGCAACCCTCCTTCGGACGGGGTTCCGATTTCATTCCATTCATTTGGAGCGATTTTATCAAATTCAAAAAGTAAAAATATTATTTATTAAAAAAACGAAGATTAAATTGATTCTGGAATTTTGCTATTTAATCTAATATAATAATAAATAAGACTTCACTAGCAAATTTATCCAACATATAGCAAATCATCGATATAGTAAACAAGAACACGCTTAACCTTCGAGTTACAAATAAATGAGTTTTTTCTGTGTTGCTAATGTGAAATTAGCAATCAGAGTGAATCCTTAGTTAATTAAGCCTTATAACTTGCTATACATATAAATTTATTACAAACCCTAACTGAAAAGTATTTGATATTGAAAAGGTACTAGATAATGAAACGTCCATCGGCATATTAGGGTGTTTCTCAGTGTTGGGGTGGTTGAAGGGGGGGGGGGGGGTGGCAAAGAGTCCACTGCCTAAAGGCAGCAAATGCTTAAAGAGCGAAGGTGGTTACGCATGTTTTTCCCAATAAGATGGCGTTGTGTGTCATAAAAAGTATGCCCAAAAACTCAAGTAATTCAAAAATTTGCCAAGAGATGTCAGAATGGTAGATAATAATATTTAATGCATTTGGTTGATTTTCATTGATCTTTTAACAATAAATACTTTATAAATGTTATTATATATTATGTATCTTTTATAAAAGCATAAAAATATATAAATATAGGCCAAAACGGGGGGATCGTCTGTTAGACTAGCCTGCCATCTATTGCAAGAATGCTGAACTAATTTGACAGTTGGTTTTTAAATAAATCATCTAAGCTTATTTTAAAAATTTCTTAATTAATCTGTGATTAATAATAACAATAAATTCATTTTTAAATTTAAAAAAAAAATTAAATATTATTGGGACAGATTGTTTTTTTGTATTTGCTTGATAACAAAAAAATTAATTACGATAATTGTTTAATAAGTCATTACAAAAATTATAGCTCGATGTCCCAATAATCTCTTATGAATTTAATTCATTTAAAAGAAAACCGCTTTGAAAAATTCCTTATAATAGTCTAGTTTTTTTTTTTTTTTAAAGTACGTTTAGACGTCGCTCCTGAACCCCCTTAAATCCGCCCCTGGATTATTCGAGGGTTAGCTAGTTAATTAAATGTGCTGCAACCGAATTTCCGGGGTGAAAAAAAAATATACCCACCTGGCTAGTAATAAAATAATATTGAAAAATGCTTTGTTTTTTAAATATGGAATGTTTTTTTAACTATTTGAAATATGAGAGCAATAAAAAAAAATATATGAGAGAGATAGTCATCTGTTGGATATAATATTGTTGATCCGCTCTCGAGTGCCCTCCTCGATGACACTTTATGTAGAACCCATTTCAAATAGGGGGGGAGAGCAATGGTCAGAATAGAACAGAGATTAACAGCCCCTCTATAAATAAGAGGGAATTTCTCTATGGCTAATGTATGAACAAGGGGACGGTGTCAAATTGATATTTGTAGAGAGAGAACGCGCGCATGTCTTTTGGGTGGTGAATTAAGTCAAAATGGTGGACACCCAGGTGTCATTAATTAGACAAGTCATCCTGACGTCAAGTACAAGTTAATCCTTATTCAGGTGTACGAGTAGAGTCCTTTTCCTTCTAAATTCGGATTAAGATAATACCACAAGTGGATTTGGAGAAGAATATCTTAAAGAGGAGAGTGTGGAACTAAATAACGAAATTAATGCGTCGTTCTATCACATATGTGATGCGGAAAGTGAAATTAATTAACTAATTTGCTTCCCGTCCTAAGCGAGAAAATTTATTTTCGGCTACCAACAGTGGCGGCGCGTCCATCTAGGCGGCCGCCTAGGGCGGCAAAAAGGGAAAAATAAAAAAAAAATTTGGTTCTGCGGGCGGCAAAAAATTAGCGTCTCTAAAAAAAAGGTAAAACATTTTTCCGGACGGGAAAAAATTTTGGTTCCGGGGGCGCCAAACGGGAAAAAATTTCGGTCCCGGGGGCGGCAAAAACTTAGCTTCTCTAAAAAAAAAGGTAAAATTTTCCCGGAGGATAATCACTAATCGAAATAGTGAACATATAACAATATTCACTTATTTGATAAGTGAGAAAAAAACCACTGGTTAGGAATACCAACTTAGAATTAGACATGGGTCGTTACTCGATTTTGCTGTACCAGGTACCAGCTGTTACAGGTACTTGTTCCGACCCGATATTTTTACCTGATACTTTTGTAAACGAAACAAATTTCACCCAGCAACGCTAACTTTACATTAATTCAAGTCAATAACAACGTGTCTAACATTTTTTCAAATGTTTTCTAAGCTATTTATTCTTGTATTGAGAACAAACTCATAATTATCCATTACTAAAGAGTTTTCCAAAGTGACTGAACTGACATTTTAATGTCTCCAAATTTAAAATGTCAATTTATATGCAGCATTAGAAAAATAATTAAGAAATTTCTTTACCAGGAACGAAATTTAATTTATTGAAGTCCATTATGTATTTCAATTCACAGTTACATATATTTTTATTTTTTTAATTAATGTTTTTATATAAAAAAATAGTTTCAAAGTAAAAAATCAGATAACTTATTTATAAAAAAAAATATTTTTTTCATTTCTGCTCTCTTCTTAAAGTAAAGAAAAGAGAAATAATGTATTAGTAATAATTAGATTTGTATTTAATTATTATAGGGCCTAGTGAGAAAAGTAGAGTAAAAAATTAAAAATGTTTCGGAATGACGTTCGAAAAGAGCGCCAGAGCAAAAGCGAAATTGCCCCGTCAGGAGAGAAGAGACGGGGCGGGGCGTCGCGAGCTGAGGGAGGGTTGCAAGAGAGAAGGAAAGAGAGAACAGGCCTGGAACAGGCGCAACGAAGACTTTATCGGATAATGAAACGACTCTACAGCGCTTGATCAATGCGCATGCGCGAGATATCAGGTACGAGTGAGAAACGAATAGCGAGCAAATAACAGATACTTTTTATATCTGTTATTTGAGTATCAACAACTCGAGCATACCCGACTGGACCTGGACTGGACGCGTATTCGTTTCTCACTCGTACCTGATATCCCGCGCATGCGCATTGATCAAATACTTTAGAGTCATTTCATTACGCGATAAAGTTTTCGTTGCGCCTGTTCTCTCTTTCCTCTTGCAACCCTCAACTCGCGACGCCCCGCCCCATCTATTCTCTCCCTGACAGGGCCATTTCGCTATTGCTCTGGCGCGCTTTACGAACGTCATTCCCAAACATTTTTACATTTTTTACTCTACTTTTCTCACTAGGCCCTATAATAATTATATACAAATCTAATTATTACTAATACATTATTTCTTTTTTCTTCACTTTAAGAAAGAGAGCAGAAATAAAAAAATATTTTTTTTTTTTTTTTTATAAATAAGCTATCTGATTTTTACATTGGTATTTAAATTCCCGATACTTTTTGCTCGTACCCATTATGTGTACCTGTTACTTTTTCGTACCTGATACAAAATATCAGATTGATACAGTATCACCCAAGTCTATTTAGAATAGTGGCCTTGTCTGTACTGAAATAATAAATAAATTACTCTTTAAAAATAATGAAATTAAAGGAATTATCAATCATAAATTAATTCTTATAAATTTTTATTCTTATAAACTTTTATTTTTATAAATTTTTATTCTTATAAATTTTTAAAAAAAACGAAAGTTGAAATTTAATATATAGGACGAATTATATAAAAATAATTGTGAGATTTAATTTTTCAATTTTTAAATTGATAGAATATAAGTTTTTAAAATAATTTAAAATGATTAAAATCTTTTTTTTTTTTTTTTTAAACATTCACACTTTTTTCTCATTCACACTCACATTCACACAGTCTTTTCGGCAACTCAGGCCATTTAAGACTTTAAACGATATCCGTTAATGATTATTATACATATTGGGGTCCAGGCATTTTTATTTAAGTCAATTGGTATCCAAATGCCTTAAATAAAATTCATCATCTAAGGATTCTTGCTGTGTAGACATTATTTTACATTCAATGAAGGAAACAGGATGTCACAGCGAACTCTTGCTGAAGGTGAGTGTATGTATATATATATATATATATATTAAAATTATAAAACAGTGTTTTAATCTATCATATTTTATTTTCAGAGTATTGGTCAACCAATTATCGGACTACCTGGGATCCGAACCCGCGACGTTCGGTATAGAAGGTAGACACGCTACCAACTACTCCAAGCCCCGTGGGCTTATTCAAATCTTCAATTACTAAATAAATATTGATCACGCCCTCGGGGCTTGGTGTAGAGGTTAGCATGCTAGCCTCGTATACCAAACGTCGCGGGTTCGGATTTGGATACCAAATGGCTTAAATAAGAACGCCTGGGGTCCTAATATAGATAAAATTCATAAATAACCGTTATCGTAAAAGACTTATATGGCCTCAGTTGCCGAAAAGACTGTGTGGAGTGTGAGTGTGAATGAGAAAAAAGTGTGAATGTTTTGAGAAAATCGAAAAAAAAAAACTGAAAAGTACATCAGTAAAGTACTTGGTCGATTTTGCTCTAAAGCTTCGTGTTACGTGCCAGGGGGTACTTTAATTAAATATTTAATTTCAACCTCCTAGCTCTTTTCGTTCTTAAGATATTTTGTTCACAAAACACACCTACCTCCACCTCCACCGAGGCAGACCATGTTGCATAAACCATTTTTTTGGACTCAGGGGATCTCAAAAACGTGTATATCCATCAAAATCTCGACTCAATTTATTACATGAAACCAAATATTCTCTCTCTATATATATAACGTGTATAGGTAAGAGAAAGTAAATAGATTTTCGCGGTTTTCTCCGGAACCGTTAGACGTACATAAAAAACTGATAGATGTTATTATGTGCATCTTTTATAGATCTACAACTTTTATATAACACTTTTTGTATATAGGGGAGAGAGGGGGAATGGCGTTCACTTAAGGAAAACATGGTGTATCTTTTAAATCATTTATTATAATTCCAAATTAAGAAGTGTAACAAAGTCTTTAATTATCGAGTAATCAACAATTTAACACCAAAAGCACATATCTTTGCCCTATTAGTAGTAGTGAACCAATATTAAAAAAACATGTTTGAGCGGCATTGCCCCTGGCTTTCATATGCTGCTCAGGGTACGGGTAATAACGCTCAAACATGTTTTTTGGAATATAACATGTTGATACATTTTAATTAAAGAAATATTTATGATATCAATCTTATAAATAAAAGTAGTCCACAATCACAAATTAGCATCAATTATTCCCATTTGGACGTAAGATTAGCTTTTTCAATATAACAAATAGAGTAAAGTCTTCGATGTGAAATCAATATTAGAATTATAAAATAAAATAATTTCTATTATTAGAGGCAAGACAAATAAATAAAAAGGGAATATTTTTTATTTTTGGACACATAAATCACAGATATATCTCATCTGGCGAATCCCACACTGAACACAGTAGCATGAGCCCACATTCCACAGAGATGGCGCAGCGATACCACAACTCGTTATTTTTTCCAATTTCTTCACAAATAATACTTTTGTTATAATTTTCATCATCCATACATTCACTTCATCATCAGTGTCATCGTCACAAAGCTGCTCTCCATCTTCACAGTGTGAAGAACTTTCTAAGGGATAATAGCGCTCAGATGAGCGGTATTACCCTTTTTCAAACGGTGGAAGTTTTATAATTAATTTGAAATAAAAAAAATCATTTGCAATTGTTGAAAATTGATTACATTATCACAATAGAATAAATTTTATTGTCATAGCAAAATTAAAAATTTAATGTTAATAAAATTTTGAATTTATCGACAAAAACACGACACCTCAATTAGATCAGTAGTATGCAAATTGAAGAAACTTCCACTTAACGGTCACATGACGCAAGCTGATTGTCCTTTTGCATTGTTGCTCATATCTAAGTTTTATTTTGACAGAGTTACAGGGAGCTACCCAGTGAGCGCTATTACCCTCTCGCTCCTAATTTATATTTAACAAGATAAAATAAAATAAATGAATATTTTCTGATTTTTTTTTTTTAATTTTCAGGGCTCTTGGGGGCACCCTTTCTCCTTATCCGATTAGAGCTTGAAATTTTATACAGGTTATGTTCATTTTGGCAAATGGTACCAAATTAGGGGTAGCGTACAAAAAAAGATTTCTTCCCCAGTAGCAGCTAAGAGCCACCCTAATGGTCCATCGTTTGAATTTCTTCCTTTGATCATTCTATTGGGGATATACATTTTTATACTGTGTATATATTGATTGATATATATTGTTTAAGTAGAGCTACTATAGATTCTATATATGCCATCATCAAATAATTACTCTATATCATCTAGCAAGACTCAGGGTCTCAATTAAATTAGTTCAATTACAATAATTAAAACCTAATCTAAATTAATGCAAAGTTATTAACAAGTTTAATCTTAAAGGATCAATATGTTACTCAGTATAATAATGATAATAATAATAATAAATAAATGGAGAATTTTCCCCTTCTAAAGACTCATTAATAAACCCAAATAGGATCTTAATACTATGCTTAGCAATTATGGAAAATGATTTCTCATTTATCATTAAAATTAAGAGCAGTCGATAAAATAAATATCTTGGGGCTTTTAGTTAAACGGTTAGGGTTGAAACTAAAACTTAAAAAAAAAAATATCTGGTGCGACTTAACGAGACTTTCTCTTCAAGAAGGAAGTGGTGCTGTCACACCAGATTTTTGTGTGGAGAAATATTTAGTTTCCGATAGCAACTTGGTTAACGTGGCCACTTTCAAAGGGACGATCTCACTGTGGATTTTTTTAACATTAGTAAAATTTTATTTGGTGTCTGAGTTTGAGACATATTTATTGCGATTTAAAATTAAAAAAAAAAAAAAAATATATGAATCGATGTATCACATAACCCTATAATCATAAAAAAAGTCAAATGACATGATAGATGTGTATGATGATGACGTAACTCGTGGCGCGTCAAAATATAGAACTGTCAAAAAAATGAGAGGCTAATTTCTCCATATTTAAGAAAAAAATAGCCACAATTGTTTACATTCTGATGAATGTAAACAAAAAATTAAAATCAGTGTTATTATAAGGACATCGGCCAACAAAATAAATACTTTTGCGTATTATCCGTTTATTTGTAAATATTTCGATTCCAGTGATATATAATCATCTTCAGTACAATCAGCGGATGTTTTGCAAATCGTTAATTATTCCCATCCAATATGACACAATAGCTGAGCATTCCATGAATGCAATTTACATAATACGCAAAAGTATTTATTTTGTTGGCCGATGTCCTTATAATAACACTGATTATCCTTACGGCCATTTACAAACAAAAAATTAAAATGTAAGCAAAAAAATTGCGGTAGGGAACATTTTATAAAAAAACAAAAAACGGAAGTGCTAGGGTAAAAACGTATTTTTCCCTGAACCAGTTTTTTTTTTTATACTGAATACGTACCCAGTACATATAGAGATTATTTTTCTACGACCTTTAGTTCAGGCCGTAATTTTATGCGTGCGGACAGACGGACAGATAGACGGGGCACCGGAATTTGCATAAGCTCTCTCCTTTAGTACTACGTACAGTGAGAGCTAAAAGTAGAAAAAGTCAGTTGATTTAAAATTTCCATCGGATCTGTGTATTTAAAAATATAGTTATTTTTCAGAATTTTAATCTCATATTTGGATATTTTATACACAAGAGAGAATCCTAAATAAATACAAAAGTTGAAGCGAATTTATCTATGGGGATTTGTATGTTTGGAACTTTTTACATTTTGAAAAATGTTTTCCAATTCTTATGAAATTTTGTATTTAATTAGGATTCTATATTGTGTATAAAATGTCCAAATATGAGATTAAAATTTTGAAAAATAACCATAGTTTATTTCAACATTTAAAATGCAAGTTTGAAACTAAGGTGCTATGGGAAACTAAATATATCTCGACACAAAAAATCTGGTGTGACCAGCACGGTGCACAACTTTCTCTTACCGAAGGGTAAGAGAAAGTTGTGTGCTGTGCGCCAGTCACACCAAATTTTTTTATACGTAGGTAATATGGATAAATATCAAACAAATCTTTTTGTAAGAAAATTTCCAATTTTATTTGTATGTTAGATTAAAATAGAAGAGAGAACAAAAAAGAAGAGTTTGTCTCTCTGATTGATGGCAGAAACGCATTCGAGTTAAATCGTAAACGTATCTAAACGTGTTGTTGATGATCACATTTAAAATTGAATTTAAGTTGCTAAAAGTTGGAGACGGCGGCCAAGAATCAAGAAAAAAAAAAAAGAAACGGCATCTGCGGGCCGCCACCAGCACCGTAGAATTTTTCTTACTCGTAACCAAATTAAATAGACATGGATTTATTGATTCTTGTGATTAATTCGGGTTGGGTAACAATCGGAGATATATGAATAAAAAATGACGGCCCTCGAGGCTCGTTGATTGGAACGGAAAGGAGGGGGAGAGAGGACAAAAAAAAAAATCCACCCCCCGGAAATTTATCGGCCGGGGAGGTTTGCTTCTAATTCAAACATGTCGCCCCATCTTTAATCCGAGAGTTGCAGAGAGAAAATAAAAAAAATATGCGTATAAAATTGAAAAAGAATGGGCGTAAGAAGGAAAAAAAAAAAAGCCCAACCTCCTCTCTTTTTTTTTTTAAGAAAGAAACTTTTCGGACAGTATTAGAGAGAGAGAGAAAAAAAAAGAGAGAGAGGAAGGGTGAATTTTTAATCCGAAAATCAGGCCCCCGGTCACGTGGTGTAAAGTTGGTCTTTTCTGAGGGGGGGGGGGGGGGGGGTTGGACGGAACTAACGACCCTCTCGGGAAATACTCGCCTGACAAAAGGGGACACAAGAAGAGAGTTTGCTGTCAAAAGTGAGGAATTTGAGAATAAAAATAATATCCCCATACGAATCGACGACGATTTAATGTCGCCATTAAGAAGGGGAAGAGATTGAGTTTAATTTCTTTCGAGAAAAGTTCTTTTTTTTTATAATTCATCGATTTTGAATTTTTATATTACACCCAGAGAGTCAAAGAACTTTGGTCATATTTATAATACAAAATTCGAACCAACGATTTTGATGCCCTCGGGCTTGGCGAAGTTGGTAGCGCCCCTGCCTTGTATACCAAGGGTCGAGGGTTCGGATCCCAGACAGTCCGATGATTTTATTTAAGCCATTAGGATACCAAATGCCTGGACCCAAATATATATATATATATATACCGATATATATATATATATATATATTCATAATAACGGTTATCGTTTAAAGTTTTAGTGCCAGGATGACCGATGTTTTTTTTTTTTTTTTTTTTAATAAATCGGAAAAAAATCCCAAAGACAAATCCTAGTTGAATTTTGCAATGGTACTTAAAATTTATAATAAATCAGAGCGAATTATTGAAAAAAGTGGAAAAAACTAAAAAAAAAAAGTACATCAGTAATGTACTAGTACTCGAAATCTTTCAAAGAGTAATTCCTTTTATTGACCGGTAATAGTATATGTTAATTGAAATAAATTGCCAAAGGAAATTTTGAGAAAATTGAAAAAATCTAAAAAAGTACATCAGTAAAGTACTATTATTCAAGATTTCTCAAAGACGATATCAATGGTAGGCCTACTTTGTTTTCTATCCCAGAAATAGTATATATTTGAAATTTTAAAGAAAGCGTTTAAGGGAATTTCGAGAAAATTGGAAAAAACTAAAAAAAAAGTACATCAGTAAAGTACTAACTAGTCCCGAATTTTCCCAAAGATGGGGCCTAGCGCAATTTCATTTTTGTACCGAAAATAGTAAACTTTACTCTTGTACTTCATAGGAAAGATGATTGCCACTCTAATATTGTCCTTTTTTTGATAAATAAAACTGTATTCACCCTCAAAGTCTGACGTGACATCGTCTTACAATGCAGGTAGAGGGGTCGAAAAGAGAAGCATGCTCGAAAAAGTTGGATAAAAGCGTATGAAAAATTGCTCGGTATCGGCTCGAATAATTCCTCGGTTTTGAAAAGTATAATTATTGTGAATATACGATTAGAGAGCATGTTTCTTCAGCTAAAGATTTCACCATTCATTTTTTCAGCGTGAGAGCGCGCGACGGGATTTTGAAGGTTTAAACACCCTTGTAGATTCCGAATGGCGAATCAGATCAGACTAAAATTTGATCTCAATTTGTGCAGAAAGAAAAACTCTAATTGACTTTATAAAAAAAAAAATCGCGATTAATAAACTCCAGAAACAATTTTTTTTTTTAACTTCATTTTTTAAGCCAAAAATTTGCCATTTTTCCGCTGAAGAAAGTCATAAGCCTCAATTTCGTTTTCTTGTTCATTATAAATGCTTTTAAAACTTAAACTAGGACGAATTAATGTTCCATTCTCTACGTACCATCGATAATAAAAAGTTGTGTACTGTGCTTGTCCCACCAGATTTTTTTGCGTCGAGATATATTTAGTTTCCGACAGTACGGTACATTTGAATTTGAAAAATCTGGTGGGACTGTCGCACAGCACACAACTTTCAGTTACGAAGGTAAAAGAAAGCTGTGTGCTTGTCATGCCAGATTTTTTGTGTCGATATGTATTTAGTTTTCGACAGTATACATTCGATTTTCAAGATGTAAAATTTTTAAGTATTTTTTTTACTATGGCAACCATTTCTCCTATCTTCTCTATGACGTACAAGAGTAAAGTGGTCTTCAGAAGATTTCAATGGCAAAATGAGAATATACATTTTAAAGAGCATCTAAAAGATAAATGATTTTTGAATTTTAATCAAAATCGTTAGAGCGGATTTTGAGAAAATCGAAAAAAAAATTGAAAAAGTACATCAGTAAAGTACTAGTACTCTTTGGCAGATTTTGATTAAAATCTTATTTTCCCGCCCTAGGGAGGTGTCTAAACTAAACTACTTAAATATAAAATTATATAAAAATAATAAATCTAAAATAAACTACTTAAATATAAAATTTCTAGCTCCTAGCTCAATTCCTTCATGCTTAAAATTGAACACACACACACCCACACACAGACAGACCATGTCGCGAAAACTACTTTTTTTTTTTATTCAGGGGACCTCAAAACGTGAAGATCCACAAAATCTCGACATCGAATTTTTGACATGAATCCAATACTTTCTCTCTCTATATATTAACATATATATAGAGGTAAGAGAAAGTAAAAATAAAATATGAGGGTGCGCCGCAATTTTCCTCAAAACACTATATTTTCTTTGTTGAATAAAATCTATATTATTTGACATTAAAATACCATAGCTCTAGCAGAATATTAATTCCAGTTACAATTTCTATAAAGAAATAACCTTAAAATTTGTTAACACACAAAAAAAAGTAATAAATAATTAAAAAATTTTTATGAAACACCTGCATGGAGTTAATAAACAATTAATTTTTTTTTTGTCCCTATTCTATCCGCATTTGAGTTTGAAATTAATTTAATAACTTCAATTAGCGTAAGACTAATAAGTAAATTAATGGCAGATGAGATAAAGCTGTAATTAAAACTTCTTCAAGGGGGGGGGGGGGGGGACTTAATGCCCGACGATAAAAACTTTTTACTTATTTCATTCATAGGTGTGCGTGTGTAGGTGTGGTGAGCAAGCACATTGTTTTTTTTTTTTTTCAGCAACAACGACTATGAAAAACAAGTTAATAAGACCTTAAGACGAGACAGATAAGGAGGACATTCGGCGAACATTAAACCTCTCTCTGGATGTTGTCTTTTTTATTCCCTTTTTTTGAAGATTAATTAATTTCTGATCTAACATGTTGATTATAAAAAAAAAAAAAAAAAGGTTGAAATGGGAAAAGGATTTTATTTTATTTTTTTTATATATAAGTTAAAAAAATAAGACAGTAGTTTTTATTGAGAAACATGATAAAAAAATCTGGTGTGAGTGACGCACAGTACACAACTTTCTCTTACCCATACGAGAATGTTGTGTTCTGTGCGTCACTCACACCAGATTTTTTTTATGTCGGGGTATGGTATTTTTCAAAATTTTGATCTCATATTTGGATATTTTATACACAATAGAGAATCCTAAATCTATATATAATAATAGCGGAGTGTCCGTCTGTCACGCTTTGTTTGACCAACTTCCCGTTGGAATTTTGAAATGAAATTTTGCAGTCTTATAGAGGACGTTATGGAGAGTCTCAGAAAAATACTCTGTTCCCGAAATTCCTATAACTTTTTGATTTATTAATTCCTAAAGTTACGATTTCTCCCATAGGAAATGTATAGAGAAAGATATATAAATAAGTAGGGCTTATAGCTGGTAGTTCAATCAGGATAGGTGAAAAGGTGAAGAAAATTCTGCAGCTAGTTGTATTTCATCATTTTATTCCCACGACGTTGACGTTTCGACCCCGGTCGGGATCATCCTCAGAACAGGTGGGTGTTATGTTCGAAACGTCAACGTGGTGGGAATAAAATGATGAAATACAACTAGCTGCAGAATTTCTTCACCTTTTCACCTATCCAGAAAGATATATGTACTCTATGCATTTATGTATTCTATGGATGTAAACAAATCTTCAAGCAGGCACTGGATTGGAATAGTAATACAAATTTTCTTTTTGTAATTAAGAAGAAAAGGAGCCCTCGGGGCTTGGACTAGTTGGTAGCGTGCCTACCTTCTATACCGAAAGTCGCGGGTTCGGACCCCCAGGTAGTCTGATGATTTTATTTAAGCCATTTGGATACCAAATGGCTTAAATAAGAATGCCTGGGCCTCCAATTGATATATTAAACATACTGAGTATCGTTAAAAGTCTTAAATGGCCTCAGTTGCCGAAAAGACTGTGTGAATGTGAGTGTGAATGATGTTTTTTGAAAAAAAAAAATAAATAAATAAGAGCCCTCGGGGCTTGGACTAGTTGGTAGCGTGCCTACCTTCTATACCAAACGTCGCGGGTTCGAACCCCAGGTAGTCTGATGATTTTATTTAAGCCATTTGGATACCAAATGGCATAAATAAAATGTGTCAGTGTGAATGAGAAAAAAGTGTGTGTTTAAAAAAATAAAATAAAATAATAATTAAGAAGGCGAGGTCCGCCGTAGGCCAGTTGGAGGTTCCAGGGGCGAAGCTAGTAAATACAAAATTTCATAAGAATTTCTTTGAAATGTGTAAAAAGTTCAAAAGGGGGACTCTCTTTGAATCCGAAATTAACAACTAAATCCCCATATGGGGTCTATGAAAGAAAGAGCCAAAATTGGAATGAATCTGAAATACTACATCCACGGGCGTTCCCAGGTATGTTGTCGCCTCCGTGCCAGGTGATTTTTGGCGCCCCCAACACTTAAATTGTGCATTAAAAAAAATAAAGTTTTTAAAACGTAGGTAATTTTGAGCCCTTGAAAATCTTCTTCAGAGGGGGATAGGGGTATTCCCCAAGGGAATATTATAAGAACGCTGAGGCCACTAGAAAAATTTAATTAAAGAATTTGTTATTCATATTTTAAGAAAATCGAAAATTTATTTATTTTCTTAAATTTATCAAACTCAAGTAATCTCCGTCTTTCAAATTTTTTTTTTTATTTTTCCCTAAATTTCAATTTATTTCCCTTATAAAGTTATCTGAGCGGAAATAGGTTTCCACAAAATGACATGTATTTATCTTTGAAAATTTTAATTAGATGGAAGACATGACGTTTCCCTCCTCCCCTCTAAATATAGGCTATATTTACTATTGAAATTGGTTTTCTGTCGAATAATTTGTTTATGTTTTGTGACGTAAGTCATAATATTGAGTTTTTTTTTTCATTCCGTTAATGAACGAACGAACGAACGAACGTTAATCGTTATTTATGTATTTGGCTTGAGTTTTCAAAGGAAAAATAATAATAATATTGTTTTGAAAAACTATTACCGTCTTCAGGGATAGAAATAGAGTTGGATAATATAATGCCATAAGGCGGATTTGAACTCGAGTTGTCTTTAAGGCTGAGTCTCCCAAAAAAATATGAAAAATTAAATTCATATTTTTCAAATATTTTTAATTCTATTTCGTAGATAAGAATGAGTTCTATCTTTTATTTCAAATAAACGTTCCTCTATTTTAACGTTTTAATAAAATATCTAGGGTTTGAAAGTGTATATTATTGTTTTCTTTTAAATATAAAATTCTAATTAACGGATTATGCTAGAAGAATGAAATTTTTTTAAATAGATTCTTTGAAACAATACCGAGGGCACTCTTTTGTGATATTTTGAAAAAGGCTTTTAGTTTTTAAATAAATCAAGTTTGAAAATATGGGTCAATTTTTTAGTCCGATTTAAAAAAAAAACTAAAAGCCTTTTTCAAAATATACGAAAAGAGTGCTCTCGGTATTGTTTCAAAGAATCTTTTAAAAAAATTCCATGCTTCTAGCATAATCCGTTAATTAGAATTTTATATTTAAAGTAAAAGTAATATTTTTTTTATCATCTAGTGCTGCTCTCCGTGGGTTTTAAATGAACTATTATTTTTTTGTCAAATATAGGCATCCAGCTAGGTTTTAAAATTTTTGGTGAACAAAGGGAGGGTTGCTCTTTTGACTTGCGCTTATAGAGGACATGAGCTTTTACTTCAAATAAGAGAACATTTAGCTATATTTGAAGTCTAAAATATGTTTTTCCAAATTTCTTCTTCTGTCCTCGCCCTTATTATTCCCGCGGTGCCGGGTGGGATTATAAGGTTAAATGCTTTATCCTAGGGATAGAATAGGCGCTCAAAAAGTCGATTTTCGATTTTCGGAATTGACTTGCTATTTTTCGGTTTTCGGAATCGATTAATCATTTCTGAAATTCGACTTTTCAAATTTCAAGTTGACTTTTTAAAAACTCCTAACCTGTGCCTAGGAGATACTCAGTCATAAATTGTCGTAAAAAAATCACACCTTTTATGACAAAATTGAGGGTTATTTGTTTTTTTGACACCGCATGGTCCTGAAGAAGGAGTCATTTTAGCTCCGAAACGTCGAGGGAATTAATCCAAATAAATTGCCTGATCATCAGCTCCGGATTTTATTTACTCATCCTTTTCATAAATATTTTCCTATAATTATAAATTTTACATCTTTAATTCTAATATATCGGCGGAAATAAATATATGTCGACACGAAAAATCTGGTGTGACCAGCACAGAACACAACTTTCGATTACCGAAGGTAAGAAAAAGTTGTGTGCTGTGCGATAGTCACACCAGATTTATATATATATATAGATCACAAATATTGTTTTTAATATTTTTATAAAAGAATTTTGAATGAAAACTTTACAAACTATATTACTATCTGATTCTATCCAGAAGTTGCACCTGATATGGCACTGAAAATTAAAATAAAATATGAAAGTTGAGCATCAAAATAAAACATTAAAATATTAAAATTGAGGAATTAAGAATGTCACATATGAAAGCGTGTTGATTGGTGTGTTATGTTTAGGTTTTAAAAGAAAGATGAAAGTCAATCAATGAAAACGTTACAAACTATATTACATTGTAAGAAAAAAGTCGAAGTCGTCCAGTGAGAATCGATTCTAATCGACTTGAAAGAGTCTCAACTCGATTCTAAAAAAGTCGATTATTTTCACTAAAAGATCGATTCTTGACTAAAGTCAGAGTCGACTTTTCCATCCCAGGTCGTCACAAGAATATAATTGTTTCAAAGGCAGCAAAAAATCCCTTTCGCTTCCTTCTAGCAACGACCCT
>JAKCPI010015713.1:0-12374 GCA_023213315.1 Euborellia annulipes | reverse complement strand
AAAAAAAAAAAGTTTTTAAGACGTAGGTAATTTTTTGTAAGTTTGAGCCTTGAAAATCTTCTTTAGAGGTGGATAGGGGTATTCTCAAAGGGAATATAAGAACGCTCAGGCTACTAGAAAAATTTAATTAAAGAATTTGCTATTCATATTTTTAAAGAAAATCGAAAATTTATTTATTTTCTTAAATTTATCAAACTCAAGTAATCTCCGTCTTTCAAATTTTTTTTTCCCTACATTTCAATTTATTTCCCTTATAAAGTTATCTGAGCGGAAATAGGTTTCCACAAAATGACATGTATTTATCTTTGAAAATTTTAATTAGATGGAAGACTACGACGTTTCCCCTCCCCTCCCCCCTCCCCTCTCTAAATATAGGCTATATTTACTATTGAAATTGGTTTTCTGTCGAATAATTTGTTTATGTTTTGTGACGTAAGTCATAATATTGAGTTTTTTTTTTTTTTCATTCCGTTAATGAACGAACGAACGAACGAACGTTAATCGTTATTTATGTATTTGGCTTGAGTTTTCAAAGGAAAAATAATAATATAAAACAGTTCTTTTTGAGAAACTATTACCGCCTTTCAGGGATAGAAATAGAGTTGGATGTTATAAGGCGGATTTGAACTCGAGTTGCCTTTAAGGCGGGAGTCTCCCAAAAAAATATGAAAAATTAAATTCATATTTTTCAAATATTTTTAACTCTATTTCGTAGATAAGAAATGGAGTTCTATCTTTTATTTCAAATAAACTTTCCTCTATTTTAACGTTTTAATAGAATATCTAGGGTTTGAAAGTGTATATTATTGTTTTTTTTTAATATAAAATTCTAATTAACGGATTATGCTAGAAGAATGAAATTTTTTTTAATAGATTCTTTGAAACAATACCGAGGGCACTTTTTTGTGATATTTTGAAAAAGGCTTTTAGTTTTTAAATAAATTAAGTTTGAAAATAGGAGGTCAATTTTTTAGTCGGATTTAAAAAAAAAACTAAAAGCCTTTTTCAAAATATACGAAAAGAGTGCTCTCGGTATTGTTTCAAAGAATATATTAAAAAATTCCATGCTTCTAGCATAATCCGTTAATTAGAATTTTATATTTAAAGTAAAAGTAATATTTTTTATCATCTAGTGCTGCTCTCTGTGGGTTTTAAATGAACTATTATTTTTTGTCAAATATAGGCATCCAGCTAGGTTTTAAAAATTTTTGATGAACAAAGTGTGGAGTGGTTGCTCTTTTGTCTGATGCTTTCAGAGAGTGACATGAGCTATTACTTCAAATAAGAGAACATGTTTCTTTCTCTTACCTATGTATATATGTAATATATATATAGAGAGAAAGTATTGGATTCATGTCAAAAATTCGATGTCGAGGATTTTGATGGATCTTCACGTTTTGAGGTCCCCTGAATCTAAAAAAGTGGTTTTCGCGACATGGTCTTCTGTCTCTGTCTGTCTGTCTCGTGTCTGTCTGTCTGTCTGTGAACAAAATATCTCAAGAACGAAAAGAGCTAGGAAGTTGAAATTTTATATTTAAGTTAGGCACCCCCTGAGACGTGACACGAAGCTTTTTGAACAAAATCGGCCAAAGAGTACTAGTACTTTACTGATGCACTTTTCAGTTTTTTTCGATTTTCTCTAAATTTGCTCCAACGATTTTTTTTTAAATTCAAAAATCAACTATTTTTTAGTTGCTCTTTAAAATGTATATTCTCATTTTGTGATTGAAATCTTCTGAAGATCACTTTACTCTTGTACTCCATAGAAAAGATAGGAGAAATAGTTGCCATGGTAACAAAATATAAATATTTTGCCATACTTATAAATTTTACATCTTGAATTCAATTGTACCCTACTGTCGGAAACTAAATACATGTCGACACAAAAAAATCTGGTGTGACAAGCACAGAACACAACTTTCGATTACCGAAGGTAAGAGAAAGTTGTGTGCTTGCGCCAGTCACACCAGATTTTTTATTTATTTTTCCCAAAGAAATCTAAATCATGAGGTTATGTTTATTTCAATATACATATATCGGGGGAAAAAGTCATATTTTACAAACATTTATCATCTAAACAAGATGTTCTCATTTATCAGATACGTATTTTAAATCAAAATTCAATATATATATGCGACTTCACGTGTTTATCCTTTGTATGAAAATTGAAGAGGAAGGTCGGGCGTTTGTGTGTTGTAGGTAAAGGCACTAAGAAAACCGTCATTTCTCATCCGCGCCCGGAGGGCTGCTGCCATTGGTGATAAATAACGAGACATATCTTGAATAACCGCAATAGCTCTCGTTGTCAAATTCGAGAGGAAATAAATCCGAGGGCATGACAGACGTAGCGTAGCCCCCTCCCCAGAGCCACCTGGCGGCGAATAAACCAAACGGTTTATACCAACTGATCACAAATGGCGCTCACGTGCCTCCTCGCCAGCAAAATGCTTACTGGGTTAATGTCAAGCAATAATTTCAAGTTAATTCTTATCGTATTTGCCCTTTTAACTTTATAACATGAGATTTAGAAGTATATATATATAAATATATGTGTATAAAATAAATGCTATATGTAGACTGAATTATAAATACCTTCTAAATTACTTAAAGGATTTTTTTTTTTTTTTAAAGGGGAAGCAACTTTTATGCAAAAGGGTAGAAAGGAATTTTTTTATTATTTTTTATCACCCCTCTGTAAAGTTTATTCATCTCGTTAATTTAATGAAATTACAACAGAACTTTAGATGTGGCTATCAAACGAATTTTATCTCAATTATATTTTTAAAATCCAAAGGGATATGTATGTTTAGATGCTTAAAAAATAAACCATTACACAAATTTTATCCAGAGAAGACGATTGTTCTATTTTATTAGTGTATGTACGTATCGTATGTATCATGTATGTTTGGTAGAAGTTTCAATTTTTACTTTCTCTTACCCTATGTATGAAATATATAGAGAGAAAGTATTCGATTCATGTCAAAAATTCTTCACGTTTTAAGGTCCCCTGAATCTAAAAAAAAACTGGTTTTTGCGACATGGTCTGTCTGTGTGTTTGTGAACAAAATATCTCAGGAACTAAAAGAGCTACGAGTTTGAAATTTTATATTTGAGTTAGGCATTCTCCCAAAAGGTGAAAATAAGCTTTTTGAACAAAAATCGGCCAAAAAGTACAAGTACTTTACTGATGTACTTTTTCAGTTTTTTTCGATTTTCTCAAAATTCGCTGCAAACGATTTTGTTTAAAATTCATAAATGAACTATTTTTTAGATGCTCTTTAAAAAGTATATCAGTGAAATTTTTCGTGGAAGTCGTTTGAAGTACACTTTACTGATGTACTTTTTCAGTTTTTTTCGATTTTCTCAAAATTCGCTGCAACGATTTTGTTTAAAATTCATAAATCAACTATTTTTTAGATGCTCTTTAAAAAGTATATCAGTGAAATTTTTCGTGGAAATCGTTTCAAGTACACTTTACTGATGTGGAAGCATACGTAGCTCAGCGCATTATATCATCGCGTGGTCAAGATTGGAACTAAAGTGCTAAGAGCAATTAAATATATCTCGACACACAAAAATCTGGTGTGACAAGCCCAGTACACAACTTTCTCTTGCCAAAGGGTCTCTCTCTATATATAATTATATTAGCATATATAGAGGTAAGAGAAAGTAATAAATATTAATTTAATATTTGTCGTTTAAAATAACAATAAGCTTGAAATATCTTATCACAATGATGATGCAAATAATTTTCATCTTATCATACGACATCCTATTCATCATGTATAGTCAAGCAAAAATTTTAAATTTAATTAATCCTAATAAAATGTAGTTTCGTTTCTCTCTCTCTCCACTTTCATTCTACTTTACGACCCTTCATTTAACGTCATTTCACATTAACGCCCTTTTATGCCAACAATTGTAAACCTTTACTCTTGAAGAGCTAACTAAAATAAAATTTAATAACTCAATATAATAATGTAATATTTTTAAAAAGTGAGATTGAATTTTTACTTTCTCTTACCTCTATATATGTTAATATATAGAGAGAGAAAATATTGGATTCATGTCAAAGACTTTGATGGATATAAACGTTTTCAGGTCCCCAAGTAAAACATGCATAAAGAATATTGGTTAATTTTTGGTATTGAATTAATTTAGTGTCTATATCATCCAAGGGTGGATACATTGATGGGAGGGGGTAAAGGGGGAAATTCCCCCCCCCCTAAGATTTGAGAAAAATATTTTTTTTTGGGAATTAAATTTTTTTTTAATAGCTATAACATTTTAAAAATGAGAGAAAACTAAACAATAAGAAATGTATTAATTTAATTGTGATTCCATTAATTTTCAATAAGTAAGTTTAATTTTCAATTTTCAATAAGTAAGTTTAATAATATCAAGCGATATTATTAATTATTTTAGATATTTATCTGAAGAAGTGAGGTTATGGTATAACTTGCAAATTCTAAAACATTTGAAAGTGAAATTAGCATCGAATTATATGACATATATTGATGAAATTATAAAACATACAATGCACCCTTGCGGTCAACTGGCCAACTACATAAAAAATTGACATTTACACTAGCTTATTATAAGTTAATACCTGAGGCAATAATAAAAAAAAAATAAAAAAATTTAATTTATAAAATAATCTAACTTTCTCACTTCGTCAGAGAAATATGTATCATAATAAATAAATTTATAAGAGTCAAATGGCCTCTGCAGCCGAAAAAAAAAAAAAACAATTAATACTTTATAAATGTTATTATATATTATGTATCTTAAATTATAAAAGCATAGAAAATATTAGATAAATATAGGCTAATACATATATCGTCTGTTAGACTAGCCTGCCATCTATTGCAAGAATGCTGAACTAATTTGACAGTTGAATTTGAAAATAAATCATCTAAGCTTATTTTAAATATTTCTTAATTAATATGTGATTAATAATAACAATAAATTCATTTTTAAATTTAAAAAAAATTAAAGATTATTGGGACAGATTGTTTTTTTGTATTTGCTTGATAACAAAAAAATTAATTACGATAATTCTTTAACAAGTCATTTAAAAAATTATAGCTCGATATCCCAATAATCTCTTATGAATTTAATTCATTTAAAATGAAAAAGCCGCTTTAAAAAATTATTTATAATAGTCTAGTTTTTTACTTTTTTTAAAGTACGTTTAGACTCACCCCCTTTAGGCATTTGCAATCTCCTATATTTTAAAGACTCAGTAAATTTAAAGCATCAATAACTCAAAAATTTTTAGATATTGGTAGAAAACTGTTTTCTTGCAACCCACCAGAATGTTATTTTGAGTAATTCGAAGGTCAAATGAATGCATGAAAGAACGCTAGGTAGGATAAATAAATAACAATCTAATTAATTCAACTATTTATAGTATTTTCTAATTAAATGAGAAAGGAGAGTGAAGGTGATCGATTAACTTCCCTATCTGACCAGTCAAGTGTGAAAGGTTACAAACATTATATTATACGTCTACTAAAGTGATATCATCATGTTATTACAAAAATACAATATTTAATTCAAATCTAATTTTAAATAAAACCAGTTGTTATACCGATTATAGCGGACAAACAATGATTTTGTTTCACAGATAATAAGAGCTATTTTTGAGAATATGGATAGCGATAATTCCGAAAATAGCACCTATTTTGTCCAATCGGCTCTAGTTTTAAGGGGGGTTCGGGGACGACATCTAAAAAAAAAATTAGACTATTATAAGGAATTTTTCAATGCAGTTTTTTTTTTAAATGAATTAAATTCATAAGAGATTATTGGGACATCGAGCTATAATTTTTTTAATGATTTATTAAAAAATTATCGTAATTAATTTTTTTGTTATCAAACAAATACAAAAAAACAATCTGTCCCAATAATCTTTAATTTTTTTAAAATTTAAAAATGAATTTATTGTTATTATTAATCACATATTAATTAAGAAATTTTTAAAATAAGCTTAGATGATTTATTTAAAAATCAACTGTCAAATTAGTTCAGCATTCTTGCAATAGATGGCAGGCTAGTCTAACAGCCTATATCTGGCCTATATTTATATATTTTTATGCTTTTAAAAAAGATACATAATATATAATAACATTTATAAAGTATTTATTGTTAAAAGATCAATGAAAATCAACCAAATGCATTAAATATTATTAGCTACCATTCTGACATCTCTTGGCAAATTTTTGAATTACTTGATTTTTTGGGCATACTTTTTATGACACACAACGCCATCTTATCGGGAAAAACATGCGTAACACCTTCGCTCCCGTTCCCCCTTAAAAGTTTATTCCTATGAGCTCTACTGTTGGAGAGAGCAAAGTGCCTAAAAGATAGGCAGCCAGAGTGTTTTTTTTTTACCACACTTTGATAAACTGTTTTGATTATATTTTCGTTAATTATCAACAGATTTTCACGAATGAATAATTTTTGGAAAGCTAAAGAACATGCCAATACAAACATTTGGTGTGACAAGCACAGAACACAACTTTTAAGAGAAAGTTGTGTGCTGTGCGAGCACTCACACTAGATTTTTGATATATAAACTAATTTCTCTAATTGTTCTGAAAGGAAATTGGCATTTCTCGTTCTAATCTCAGAAAAGCCCCTCTACAATATTATACAAATATGTTAATAATAAGAATGATTTGTTAATTTACATGTAAAATAAAGGGAATTTAAAAAGATTTTAATGATATTATAGAAACAAGCGAGTGCAAGTAGTGCGTCTGACATTAAATGAAGTGACATGAAATTTCAATTAATTCCAACCAAATATCAATGGTTTTAATCCTCTAACTGCGTGTTCGCTCTCTCTCTCTCTCTCCCATTGATTCTAATTTATAGTTGTTTGAACTTATGAGAATTTTTTATAATTGAAGGGCTCAGTGGAAGATAGTCATAAGCCACAATTTCGAGATATTGACAAATTAAAGTTTGATTCAAATCTGTAAATCAGTCATTTAATTTAGAATAACTTTCTTTATAAAAATGAACACGTGTATGTCTTATAAAGCATATAGTAGAGAATGTAACATTATTTTCCTCTAGTTTATAGTTTAAAAGCATTTATAATGAAGAAGAAAACGAAAATGGAGTTATGACTTTATTCGCCAAAATTTGAAGGTGGATACAGTTTTATTTATCAAGAAAAACACACTTCTAGAATATGAATAGGTCCATACTTAAATAAAAAATCTGGTGTGACTGATAGCACAGCACACAACTTTCTCTTACCCTTTGGCAAGAGAAAGTTAAGTCACACCAGATTTTTTGTGTCGAGATATATTTAGTTGCTCTTAGCACTTTAGTTCCAAACTTGACCACGCGATGATTCATAGATGGCGCTGAGCTACGAATGCTTCCACATCAGTAAAGTATACTTCAAACGATTTCTACGAAAAATTTCACTGATATACTTTTTAAAGAGCATCTAAAAAATAGTTCATTTTTGAATTTTAAACAAAATCGTTGCAGCGAATTTTGAGAAAATCACAAAAAACTGAAAAAATAAATCAGTAAAGTACTAGTACTTTTTGGTCGATTTTGTTCAAAAGCTTATTTTCACCCCTTGGGAGGGTGCGTAACTTAATTATAAAATTTCAACCTCGTAGCTCTTTTAGTCCCTGAGATATTTTGTTCACAGACACACAGACAGACCATGTCGCGAAAACCACTTTTTTTTGGATTCAGGGAACCTTAAAACGTGAAGATCCATTAAAATCTCGACATCGAATTTTTGACATTTACTTTCTCTCTATATAGGGTAAGGGTGAGTAAATAGACAATATTTTGAAATTTTAATATTTCCTAGTAAAAATGAATAAAAATGATCGAGGGATGCACACGCCCGCAGAAGGGACCTACAGGGATAGGCTTACACATGCCCACACATTTTTCTTCTGGTCACTTTCGATCTACTGTGTGTGTCCCTGGTGTGGGCGTGTATATATCCCTGTGCCCTCAAGGTTCACTATGCAGACCTGTTGCGGGCGTGTGTATCCCTCGATCATTTTTAATCATTTTTACTCGGGTTTAAAGGTATAGGTGCTTCTAAATTCGTAAATTATCCTTCAAATACGTATTAAAATTGATATTTTTTCTTTCGTCTCCATTTCAGCTCACCATATAGCCAAATTACATGCAAGTTTTAACCACATTGGGTGCTAAGAATCATAACTATCAATTTAAAAAGAATCAGTCTCTTCATTTTCACCTCCCTTATTCGTAGAAGTCCTTTAACACGAGAGAAATTTTCATTCACGCCAGATTTCGACGCCATTTTGCTGTGGCTTATGACTATCTTTACTTCTCAAATCTTTACTAGCTGGCCACGTAGAGAACTTTTTTTTTTTTTTTTTTTTCCCCCCCTTTAAATTAATTAAACCATTAAAATAAAAAAAAAATTAAAACAAAATAATATAAATAAAAAATTATAATAAAAAAAATAAAATTTAACTTTTTTTTTTTTTTTTTTTTTTTTTTTTTTTTTTTTAAAATTTTTTTGCACTTATTATGTGCAGCCAATTATTATAAAATCAAAGAACTTCTTTGTGTGGTATTAAAGAAGAATACAATGGCATGAATATCTCAAAAATGATAAAATGGTGGCTTATGACTATTTTCCACTAAGCCCTTCAATTATTTACAATTTGAGGAAATTAAGTATGACGCCGATTGATTCGAAATCGAGTTAATTTCTCGATACTTTAATAAAATTTCCAACAAATAAAAAAGGCTTTCTTTGATCGTATTAATAACTTGAAGTAATTTATAATTAAAAAAAATATTTTTTAATCCTTGATGATATTTCCAAAAATAACTTTAATATTTTCCTCTTTTATTTTTTAACTTTCTTAATTTGAATAAATTATAAACTCAAATGATTTCTAGGGATTTTCGTGTAAACAACATTCAAATCAAATCCAATTCACGCTCTATTAATTATTAAATTATATCAATATTGAATTTTTTCTATATTATGTATAATTTTTCAAGTGGAAATTTTTCTGAATTAAGCAAAAAAATCTGCTGTGACTGGTCGCACAGCACTCATCTTTCTTTTACAATCAATAATTGAAAGTTGAGTTTTGTGCTTGGCACACCAGATTTTTTGTGTCGACAAATATTTAATTTCCGCCGAAATATTAGAATCCAAGATGTATGATTTATAAACATGGGGAATATTTATATTTTGTTACCATGGCAACCATTTCTCCTACTTCTCTATGAAGTAAAGTGGCTGGGGCCCTGACAACGAAGAAGAGTCACAATTATTGCGGTTAAGGATATGTATTTAAAAATTTAATAAATTCCAACCGAAAAGGGTTAAAAAAAAAGAGTAAAGTCTTTGAGGGTAAAATAAAATTTAAATTTTTAATTGTAATGGAGGCCTACCGTGCCTAAATATTAATACATGTCGAGATAAAAAAAAAAAAAAAAAAAAAAAACAATTACCCAGGGGAAGATTCAGTTGTGTGTGCCAGCTCCACCAGATTTTTATAATTGATATGAAAATGAGGTAAAATTAAACATCTGAAGGAAGTGAACTTTCGAACTGACAAATAATAAATAACTCAATATATTAGGGAGCGTACAAATATTACGTAACGCAATTTGGGGGGAGGGGGAGTCTCGTAAAACGTTACCATGCGTTACAAGAGGGGGTGGGGGGGGTTGAACAACGCGTTATGTAACTGATATTTTAGCGACTTTCCGAAACTTTGCGTAACATAATTGTGACTTTTAGATAAAAATGGCCACTTGAGCGTTTCGTTATGTCTAGGGGGGGGGGGGGGGGGGGGTCCAGAAAAATGTTACGGCGCGTTACATGGGAGGGAGGCTCCAAAATCTACACAAATTGCGTTATGTAATACTTGTACGCTCCCTTACAGGTAGGCTATTATTCTAAAGAAAAACAATTTCATTTCACTAATTTGTCCGCGGGAGGCGAACAGAGCATCTAACCGTATACACTGAGCGTCAAAAATAAACTAACATTTTGTTTCTTTTCAAAAAGACCTGTTCTAATCTACATTAATGATATTCTAATTTAGGAAACATTCAATATGAAATATCTGACAAATGTTAGACATTTAACACAAATACAAATCATTTAAATCAATTTAATGCAATTTAAATAAAACAAAGACAAAAATGTCGATTTTCAATTTGAAGGACACATCAACATAATTTCGTTTTTATAAGAATTTCTAAGCCTCACGGGGTTTGGTGTAGAGGTTAGCGTGCTAACCTCGTATACCAAAAGTCGCGGGTTCGGACCCCAGGCAGTCCGATGATTTTATTTAAGCCATTTGGATACCAAATAGCTTAAATGGACCATGTTATGCAATGGTGTGTCAAAAAAAGTTTTGAGAAAATTAACATTAAAGTTTTTTGTTTACATTGGATTATATATAATTTTTTTGTCAATTGTGCAAGTAACATTAAATATAAATTTTTTTAGGACATATTTCATAAAAAATACTATTAATTATAGCATTTGAAACAATATTCCGTGCTTAAATCAATTTATAATTTTTTTTGGCGATTGACACACTATTGCATAACAGCGTCCAAATAAGAATTCCTGGACCCCCAATTGATATATTAAACATACGAGTATCGTTCAAAGTCTTAAATGGCCTAAATTGTCGAAAAGACTGTGTGAATGGGAGAGAAAAAAGTGTGAGTGTTTAAAAAAAAAAAGAATTTCCAATCAAATAGATAGAAAAAAACTGAAATGGAAAGGTTATTTTAAAATTTTAAAGATGGCGTTAATAAAAAAATTTCGACATTTTTGTCTTTGTTTTATTTAAATTGTATTAAATTGATTATAATGATTTGTATTTGTATTAAATTTACTTAGAAATGTTTGAGATATTTCATATTAAATGTTTAATAAATTACAGTATCATTAAAAGTAGAACATGTCAATTTCAGAAGAAACAGTGTTACGTTGTTTTACTTTCTCGTATAGAATATAAAGAGAAAGTATTCTACTCGTAAAAAAAAATTCGACTTCGAAAATTTGATGTTTCTCCAAGTTTTAGACCTCCCTGAGTCCAAAAATACCATTTTGGGCATTATGTCTGTGTGTGTGTGTGTGTGAACACGATTGCTTAAAAACCAAAGCAGCTAGATCGATGAAATTTGGTATATGCTCCTTACACTAAAATTGTAGATTTCTATCAACTTTTGGAGTAAATACGTCACTTGGAAGTAGTACTTTACCTAATAAGTTTTTTCAGAAATTTTGAAATTTCATTTGTTTATATTTACATGTTTTTTAATGACACCTGTCTGATTTAGTTTTGATTTTTCTTTCCAAAATTAACGAAAAATATCGTTTTTTTTTTCTGTGATTATTTCAAAAACTATTCAGTTTTCGGGAAAATATCAAAGAATAAAAACTTTTTAAAATTGAGTTTTTTATCATAATATATCAAAGAAATTGAAAATTTCGAAATTTCTGAAAAAACTTTTTAGGTAAAGTACTACTTCCAAGTGACGTATTTACTCCAAAAGTTGATAGAAATCTACAATTTTAGTGTAAGGAGCATATACCAAATTTCATCCATCTAGCTGCTTTGGTTTTTAAGCAATCGTGTTTACACACACACACACACACCAGAAGACATAATGCCCAAAATGGCATTTTTGGACTCAGGGAGGTCTAAAAACGTGGAGAAACATTAAAATCTCGAAGTCGAATTTTTTTACGATTACAATACTTTCTCTTTATATTCTATACGAGAAAGTAAAAATAGTCAAAATATTAAATATGAACATATTAATAATTCAATAATAAAAAGTTTTTAAAGCAAGTGACGTCACAAAACCCCTCACACAAAGAGGTTAAAGTAATAAAATAATAATTCCATTTTTGATCACTTATGAGACCTGCCCTTTGGCATTTACTGGATCATTAATCATCAAATTCTATTATTTTTTCAGTGAATGAGGGGAGAGTCTGAATTTTTCAAAATACTACAAAAATATTGAATTTTTTTTTCCCCCTCGCCTGTTGTTCACTTAAAGAAAAGAAAGTCAATAAATTAAATTAATATAAGATTGGACGTGCATCGATCATGTGTGTGACAGACAGGCCCTTTTGAGTGTGTGTGTGTGTGTGGAATATGATAACCTTGGAATGCAACGAGTTAGATCAATCAAATAGGCATACGTGCTTCTTGGACTAAAATTCTATCAGATTTTGGAATAAATTTAACTGCAAATAAATTAAATGAAAAAATCTGGTGTGACTGTCGCACAGCACAAAACCTTCAGTAATCGAAAGTTGTGTTCTACGCTTGTCACGCCAGATTTTTCGTGTC
>JAKCPI010015712.1:0-27599 GCA_023213315.1 Euborellia annulipes | reverse complement strand
GGATGGGGCTCTAGGGGGCAGGCAAAGTTCGACCCTTTATTTTTTTTTACTTTCTCTTACCTATGTATATATGTAGTCTAATATATATATAGAGAGAAAGTATTGGATTCATGTCAAAAATTCGATGTCGAGATTTTGATGGATCTTCACGTTTTGAGGTCCCCTGAATCCAAAAAAGTGGTTTTCGCGACATGGTCTGTCTGTGTGTCTGTGTGTGTGTCTGTGAACAAAATATCTCAAGAACGAAAAGAGCTAGGAGGTTGAAATTTTATATTTAAGTTAGGCACCCCCATGGGACGTGACACGAAGCTTTTGAACAAAATCGACCAAAAAGTACTAGTACTTTACTGATGTAGTTTTTCAGTTTTTTTCGATTTTCTCTAAATTTGCTCCAACGATTTTTTTTTAAATTCAAAAATCAATTATTTTTTAGATTCTCTTTAAAATGTATATTCTTATTTTGTGATTGAAATCTTCTGAAGACCACTTTACTCTTGTACTCCATAGAGGAGATAGGAGAAATGGTTGCCATGGTAACAAAATATAAATATTTTCCCATACTTATAAATTTTACATCTTGAATTCAATTGTACCCTACTGTCGGAAACTAAATACATTTAATTGTTAGACACAAAAAATTGGTGTGACAAGCACAGAACACAACTTTCGATTACCCAAGGTAAGAGAAAGTTGTGTGCTGTGCGCCAGTCACACCAGATTTTTTAAATTATATTGAAGAGAGGCATTTCCTTGTAAACTTTTGAGAATACCAATTTGCGATAATAACTATTGGAAAGGCGCGCCAAAAGCCCTGACGGGCGGCTTTTCGGGGGGGGGGTCGACCCGGCCTATCCGAGGCTTTTCAGAAATCAACTGCTCCAACTAGATTATCACTTGATCCACCAGCACCAAAAATATACGTGCCTCTCTATTGAATATTAATCTGATTGAAATTTGGAAAGCTATCAATATTTTTTCTTTTGTTAGAGAATTTATTTAAATTTATGCTAAGTCGCCTTTTGGGTTTAAGAAGATCTCTCCTTCCATTCTTTGAGCTTTCACTTTACTACATTTTTTTTTTTTTTAAATTGCATATTATTATATTATTATATTTTTTTATTGTATATAAAAATATACACTGTGCGTCATTAAAAACGTAAAATTTTGTTTCTAATTAAGAAGACCTGTTCTAATCTACCTTAATGATACTCTAATTTTAGAAACATTTAATATGAAATATCTTATACATTTATAAGTAAATTTAAGGGGGTTCAGGAGCGACGTCTAAAAGTACTTAAAAAAAAAACTAGACTATTATAAGGAATTTTTCAATGCTGTTTTTTTTTTAAATGAATTAAATTCATAAGAGATTATTGGGACATCGAGCTATAATTTTTTTAATGACTTATTAAAAAATTATGAAAATTAATTTTTTTGTTATCAAGCAAATACAAAAAAACAATCTGTCCCAAAATCTTTAATTTTTTTTTTAATTTAAAAATGAATTTATCGTTATTATTAATCACATATTAATTAAGAAATTTTTAAAATAAGCTTAGATGATTTATTTAAAAATCAAATGTCAAATTAGTTCAGCATTCTTGCAATAGATGGCAGGCTAGTCTAACAGCCGATATAGTATTAGCCTATATTATATTTATATATTTTTATGCTTTTATACAAGATACATAATATATAATAACATTTATAAAGTATTTATTGTTAAAAGATCAATGAAAATAAACCAAATGTATTAAATATTATTAGCTACCATTCTGACATCTCTTGGCAAATTTTTGAATTAATTGATATTTTGGGCATGCTTTTTATGACACACTACGCCATCTTATCGGGAAAAACATGCGTAACACCTTCGCTCCCGGTCCCCTTAACACAAATACAAATCATTTTAGTCAATTTAAATAAAATAAAGAAAAATATGTCAATTTTCAGTTTACAAATCATTTTGTTGGATACTAATTCAAAATTTTGTTTTCATAAGAATTTCCAATAAAATAGACAGAGAAAAACTGAAATGGAAAGATTATTTTAAAATTTTATAAATTTGGCGTTAATAAAAACAATTTCGACATTTTTGTCTTTCTTTTATTTAAATTGTAATTATTTATTAAAATATATGGATTTGTGTTAAATTTACTTAGAAATGTATAAGATATTTCATATTAAATGTTTAATAAATTTCAGTATCATTAAGATAGATTCTTTTCAGTTCTTTTTAAAAAGAAACAAAGTGTTACGTTTTTTGTTAACGTGCAGTGTATTTAAAACTTAATTAAAATTTCTATTTATTTAATATTACTCTTGTTTTGATATAAAAATCATTTAAAATATCTCTAAAAATTTAAATAGAGAAAGAAAGAGAGAGAAAATATAGGATATAAAAAAAAAACAGAGAACAAAATAGACTCATTGATTTAGTATAGAAAAGAGAGCAACATTCACAAATCCGGAATAAAAACGGGGAATTATTTTTTATTGAATTTATTTATTTATTTATTTTTTATATTCCACGATTTATACTATAGATAGAGATTTATATTTCAAGCGTCAATTATTTTGATATGTTTTGAATAAATCACAATATACTATGTATGTATGTATTATTATATGAATGTATAGTAAATGAAATATTTTTATTTAAATTTATATACAGTATATGTTTAATAATACACCTGCAACCATCTGTAGTTGATGGCCAAAGGCTGATCTTTCAATGAATGATTTTAATTCCCAGATATGTCATTCTTTTTTTACTTTCTCTTACATCTATATGTAGTTAGAATTTTTTCATCAGGCACAGTTTTAGAGATATAGAGCAAAATAGATTTTAATAGAAAAAATGCTCTAATTTATATACTTTTTTTCCTCCGGTTTCCCCTTTTTTTTTTTTCTTTTTTGTTTTTTTTTTTTTTTTTTTTTTTTTTTTTTTTTTTTTTTTTTTTTTTTTTTTTTTTTTTTTTTTTTTTTTTTTTTCCTTTCTTTTTTTTTTTTTTTTTTTTTTTTTTTTTTTTTTTTTTTTTTTTTTTTCCCCCCCAACGGCTTTTATTTAGAATGTTCAAATTATTTTTAACGCCGCACCCCGTCAAATTATGCTGATAGTTAGAATACATATAAATTTTAAAGTTTCATCCCAATCGGAGGTTATTTAGACGGCCCTTAAAGTTTAGAAAAATCGAAATTTTCAAGATTTTTTTTTGCTTTGGTCACCCCTAATACAATTTTAGATACCCCTGAATGCAAAAAACATATATGTACGATATTCTATAGTTCTTTGGCTTTCTAAAAAATCACTCATTCGTAAAAATCTGTTAAATATTAACGAAATTATTAACAAAAACGCCAATAAAGAAAAAACACAAGTACACTCACTGATCGAAAAAATGGACTTCTTGTTTTTGTACAAGTATAAAGAAAAAGAAGTCCATTTTTTTCGATCAGTGAGTGTACTTGTGTTTTTTCTTTGGTGACGTTTTTGTTCATAATATCGTTAATAATTAACTAGGGTCCGACCGAAACAAGATTTTCAGCCGAAACCGTAACCGAAACCGAAACTTGTATCTCCTATAAAATTTTTTTTCATTTTATCTTTTTTTTTTTTTGAATTTTTTTTTCTCCCTCAAGTGCAAATCATTTGACCTTTTTTTTTTTTTTTTTTTGCCTGCGAGTCTCATGCCATTTTTTTCAGGCTCTGGTTTCGGCCGGTCGAAAGTTTCGGCTACTTTTTCGCCGAAACCGAAACTACGGCCGAAACCATGATTTTTGGCCGAAACTGGCCGAAACCGAATATTCGGTCGGTTCCTATAATTAACAGATTTTTACGAATGAATGCTTTTTAGAAAGCCAAAGAACTATAGAATATCATAAATATATGTTTTTTGCATTCAGGGATATCTAAAATTGTATTAGGGGTGACCAAAGCAAAAAAAAAATCTTAAAAATTTCGATTTTTCTAAACTTTAAGCCGTTTGACCTCCGATTGGGATGAAACTTTAAATTTATATGTATTCTAAATATCTGCATAATTTGACGGGGTGCGGCGTTAAAAAATAATTTGAACATTCTAAATAAAAGCCGTTTTAGAGCACATTTTCTATTGAAATCTATTTTTCTCTGCATCTCTAAAACTGTGCCTGATGGAAAAATTCTAACTAAATATTTGAATTCAGAATGAAAAAAATACACTAGATTCACTAATTAGATTTCTTGTGAAGAAAATCTTGTCGACAAGTGTTATTAAAAAAAAATATTTTTAGTCAAGTATTATTAAGGATTATCTTGTGTTAGATTTCATTCTGCTTGAAAGCATGTTAGACTAGAGGTTGAGGCCTCAAGCTCTCTCTCTATCTCTAATATAATCTCATCTTCATGTCGCCAATATCGAGTCACGAAATACTTGTCGAGGCACATGAAATCCAGGTATATATACAAGATCACGTCTTTGTTTAATTTCGAACCCACCGGTGAGATTAGGAAATCGCAGTTGTGGGGGGGGGGGAGTAGAAGAAGGAGGCTCCGGGAAATCAATTATATTGTCAGCTCCAGAGGCTCTTATTGCTTCAAACGCGATGTAATCAATGCATGTCCGACGAGGATGACGACGAGTAAGACGTAAGACGACGATGAGAACCAGATTTAACATTAATAGAATTAGGTGGGAAACCTCTCGCTCTTGGATTCTCCTTCCTCTTTAGCATAATAATCACCAACCATCTGACCCCCCATCGTCTCTAGTTGATTTTAAACTTCAAGGATAAAGTCGACTTAAGAAGTTTAATTTTAAATAGAGTATAATAGTTTGAATTATAAACTTCTATTAAATTGAGTGAATTTTCCAAATAGAAACACTTGCATTAAAACAAGAAATTTATAAAATACTGTATCTTGAAACAGATAACTGAGTGTATTATTTTAATTTATATACAGGGTGCCCGCAAATAACATGTACAGTGAGCGCCACATTTAAGTCCCCACCCAGAGGTCTACCTGCCTTTAGGCCTTACGCGTAGGCAACCATTTACGGAGGTCTGTCTATTTAGTTGCCTTCAAATTGACATTCCCCCCTGCAATTCTAAAAACCTCTATATTTTATTTTGGAAAGCAGTGAATTGATCTGATTTTAAAAATGTGGCTTATAAAAACGTGAAAAATAACAAAAAATATTTCAGATAGCAGCAGTTGCGACAATATTTAAAATTAAATATCTGGCTACGAACTAGTTTCTTAACCATAACTTTTCTATTATTATTATTATTATTTATTTATAGGATCGAAACGTAGCTTGTTTTTAATAAAAATCTTTAACCTGATAAAGTTTGATTTCTTTTTTTTCTACTTTTGGTAAATAATTTCATCTTTGAAATAACATAACAATTTTATTTTTTTAGTTTAGTAATTTAATTTATTTAAATTTAAAAACTTTGCGAAAGTACAACTCTTTTTTGGATTAATATAATTTTATATGTATTTATTTTATTTTGATAAGAGAAGAACCCAGACTCCGGCCCTATTTATTTCAAATGATTAGTAGCCAATTCAAAGGAAACTTGAGAAGAAACTTGGCATCTATGGAGAAATACGGCAACACTGTAATTTCAAAGATGAGGAAAAGAAATTTGAGCTCAAAAACCTTTCTACATAGACAAAATGGATTTATACCCATAGGCGCCGGAACTGGGGGGGGGGGGCAAGGGTACATTGTCCCCCCCTGGCATCCTACAGGGGGGGCAGGGGGGCAAAATTTCTTCTTTTATTTCATTTATTTTTAAAAATGATATATTTTTACTTTTGAAAAATAAAATCTTCTAAATTAAAAAAATTAAAAGAGTAAGAAATTCATTTTTTTCAAATTTTTTCCAAAAATTTTTGATAAAATCACTAGCAAATTTTTAAAATTTTAATTTTATTAAAATTGTGATTTTATTTAAAATTTTTAAAGTTTTATAGTAGATTTGTTTTTGTTTTATACTATTTGAACATATTAAATTATTTTAATTATCTAAAAAAAATTTTTTGCCCCCCCCCTGATTCAAATTCGTTCCGGCGCCCCTGTTTATACCTAATAAAATTTTATTAAAAATTGATCTAGAAATATGATTCAAAGATTAAAATCAGATGAGTTTTTCCAATTAACAAGGATAAAATGTTAAAATTAATCAAAAACAATTTATTTTTTATAAACCGGCAAATCCTTAATTGCATGTCATTTAAGACACAAAAGAAAAGGTTATTTTTACCTTCTTTTTAAATAAAATGGTAAAAAAGGACCCCCAGAAGGGTTCCTTGCCCTCCTCTTTTGTGTCTTAAATAACAAAAGATTAACATGCAATTAAGGATTTGTCCTTGTTAAATGGAAAAAATCATCTGATTTTAATCTTTGAATCATATTTCTAGGTCAATTTTTAATAAAATTTTATTCGGTATAAATCCATTTTGTCTATGTAGAAAGGTTTTTGAGCTCAAATTTCTTTTTCACATCTTTGAAATTACAGTGTTGCCGTATTTCTCTATAGATGCCAAGTTTCTTCTCAAGTTTCCTTTGAATTGGCTATTAATCATTTGAAATAAATAGGGCCGAAGTCTGGGTTCTTCTCTTATCAAAATAAAAAAAATACATATAAAATTATATTAATCCAAAAAAGAGTTGTACTTTCGCAAAGTTTTTAAATTTAAATAAATTAAATTACTAAACTAAAAAAATAAAATTGTTATGTTATTTCAAAGATGAAATTATTTACCAAAAGTAGAAAAAAAATCTGGTGTGACAAGCACAGAACACAACTTTCGATTACCTTCGGTGTTCTGTGCTTGTCACACCAGATTTTGTGTCGACATGTATTTAGTTTCCGACAGTAGGGTACATTGGATTTTCAAGATGTAAAATTTATAAGTATGGGAAAATGTTTATATTTTGTTACCATGGCAACCATTTCTCCTATCTTTTCTATGGAGTACAAGAGTAAAGTGGTCTTCAGAAGATTTCAATCACAAAATAAGAATATACATTTTAAAAAGCAACTAAAAAATAATTGATTTTTGAATTAAAAAAAAAATCGTTGGAGCAAATTTAGAGAAAATCGAAAAAAACTGAAAAAGTGCATCAGTAAAGTACTAGTACTTTTTGGTCGATTTTGTTCAAACGCTTCGTGTCACGTCCCATGGGGGTGCCTAACTTAAATATAAAATTTCAACTTCCTAGCTCTTTTCGTTCTTGAGATATTTTGTTCACAGTTTCTCTCTCTATATATATTAACATATATATAGAGGTAAGAGAAAGTAAAAAGAAATCAAACTTTATCAGGTCAAAGATTTTTATTAAAAACAAGCTACGTTTCGATCCTATAAATAAATAATAATAATAATAATAGAAAAGTTATGGTTAAGAAACTAGTTCGTAGCCAGATATTTAATTTTAAATATTGTCGCAACTGCTGCTATCTGAAATATTTTTTGTTATTTTTCACGTTTTTATAAGCCACATTTTTAAAATCAGATCAATTCACTGCATTTCAAATTAAAATATAGAGGTTTTTAGAATTGCAGGGGGGAATGTCAATTTGAAGGTAATTTCTAGGGTCCGACCGAAACAAGATTTTCAGCCGAAACCGAAACCGAAACCGAATATTCGGCCTCAACCTTAGTTTCGGCCGAAACCGTAACCGAAACCGAAACTTGTATTTCCTATAAAAAATTTTTTTCGTTTTACCTTTTTTTTTTTTGAATTTTTTTCCCTCCCGTGAAAATCATTTTACCTTTTTTTTTAGGGAGACTAAAATTTTTTCTCCCTCAAGTGCAAATTATTTGACCTTTTTTTTTTTTTTTTTTTTTTTTTTTTTTTGCATGCGAGTCTCATCCCATTTTTTCAGACTCTGGTTTCGGCCGGCCGAAAGGTTCGGCCACTTTTTGGCCGAAACCGAAACTACGGCCGAAACCATGATTTTTGGCCGAAACTGGCCGAAACCGTAACCGAAACCGAATATTCGGTCGGTTCCTAGTAATTTCTAACACCACACTCAGGAGACGTCAAAACATGTATTTCCATTAAAATCACGACATCGAATTTTTCACATGAATCTAATACTTTCTATATATATATATGTAAGAGAAAGTAAAAAATTGTTGTTTAACTTCATCTAGCCGGTAGGCCTGGCAACAGAGAAGAGCAACAGTCACCACAATCGTTGAGCGTTAAGTAATGCCAAGCGGCACGAAAGCTCGGAATTGGTGGCCCCGAGTAATTAGCGTGTGGAACGCCTCCCGGTAGCCATCGATACTTGTATTTAAAAGTTAAATAAATAACCCCTGAATCACCTAAATGTAGCCAATAAGAGTTTATATTAAAAAAAACATCATCCTTTTATTTCACAAATTCCATCAGTCATCGTCTATTAATATTAAAAATATTTCTAATTTCCGGCTTGAGTACTTAATTCTTCAATTCATTAACGTTAAATAAAAATTTCTTTAATAATATATTTTTTTTTTTTGCTAATCTCTCGAGAACCGTTTGAGATACGATGTTTACACTTTACACATAAAACAAACGGAATAATGAACATAAATCGTATAGAGAAGCTAAACATTGTAACTCAAACGGTTCTCGAGATATTAGTAAAAAACAAAAAAAAAAAATTCAACTTTGACACCCATGTATCTTGAAAACGAAGCATCAGGGTATGTTAAGCTTATAGGAAAAAAAAGTCTTATTTTTCCATGTAGAATCATCTCCTTTTCTAGGTACCATCTATTGCAATAGTATTGAGAATAAAGTCGGGCAGTTAGGCAGCCCAAATGGTACACGTTCATTAATATATTAAAAAGATAAATTTTTATGGTAATAAAGGCCGATCGCCCTATTGCCTGCTTTGAAAAAGATATTTCTTAGACAGACCAGCTGCCATTTGGGCTGCCTAACTTCCGGGCTTTATTCTCAATACTATTGCAATAGATGGTACCTGTTATTTCCGGGCACCCTGTCATACCCTATCTATAATTGAAACTCCCTCCATTTTTTTGGACGTTGAAATCAATTTCCTCTGATTTTTGAAAATAAAAATTAAATTGATATTTTTCTTTCTCGATGAAATAATTTAATTTCTCTTTTCCGATCATAGAATAATTTCTAATGGGATGGAAAATAAAAAGAGAAAGAAAGAAAGAATAGCCTAGCGCTTGTTTATTTTACATTTTAACAATTTGAAATTTAATTAAATATTTTAATGTACTCTGAAATAATAATATTTTTTTATTATGTTTCAAATTTCTATCTCTCTCGTTCTCCCTTTTGTTCTTCTTTCAAAGGAAAGATAAAACCTCAAGAGAAGACAGTCCATTACCTCCAAAGACACAGCAACAACTTGAAATTGGGCCAGAAAAAAAAAAAATAATAATAATAATAACGGCCTTTTATTTAAGAAAAAAACTAAAATAATTCCTTCATTGTTTTTTTTTAATATTATTAAAGAAATTTTTATTTAACGTTAATGAATTGAAGAATTAAGTACTCAAGCCGGAAATTAGAAATATTTTTAATAGACAATGACTGATGGAATTTGTGAAATAAAAGTATGATGAATTTTATAAACTCTTATTGGCTACATTTAGGTTTTAGGGGTTATTTACTTTTAAATACAAGATCGATGGCTACTGGGGGCGTTCCACATGCTAATTGCTCGGGGTCACCAATTCCGAGCTTTCGTGCCGCTTGGCATTACTTAACGCTCCACGATTGTGCTGACTGTTGCTGTGTCCATTAGTAGAGAGAGTCTCATATAGCTCTAGCTAGAGTAAATCTAGCAAAAAAATCTACCTAGACGTACCTTTACGGTTATTAAAAAAAAAGTCGATGTTTTTTGAAAATGCTATAACTTTTTTTTGGCTGGGTCAAAAAATTTGAAAAAATTTTCGGACACATTTTCAATAGGGTATAAAAAGATGACTAAAGTTTCACCCAAATCGGGGTCCAAAAGTGGTCGAGTTAACGTCAAGGGCGGATACAAGGAGGAGACAAAGGGGGTAATTACCCCCCCCCCGAGATTTGAAAAAAATGCTTTTTTTTTTGGGAAAAAAATTAATACCTCAAAATTAGATTTGTATTAAATACAAATCAAATTTTTACAGACGGAGCAAAAATTTTGTTTACGGACGTGAAAAAAACTTTTGGTTCCGCGGGTGGCAAAAATTTTGGGGGGGGCGTCTCTAAAAAAAAAAAAAAAAATAGGTAAAATATTTTTACGGACGGGAAAAAAATAAATTTTTGGTTCCGCAAAAGAGGGAATGTTCCGCGGGCGGCAAAAATTTTTGTGTCCGGAAAACTTTGGTTCCGCAAATTCTTTCGCAGAAAAATTTTTGAGATCAGCCCACCCCCCCCCCCGAAAAAAATTTCTATATACGCCCCTGTTGTATTTATAATCTGTTAAACAAGTACAGAATGCGCCTTTAAATTACCGAAATTAAGAAAAAATTGTGTTCTGTGCGACCAATCACACCAGATTACCCCCCCCCCCCCCCCCGAGAAACACCTCTGGATCCGCCCTTGGTTGGCGTGGAATGCTCCATTTGCTGCAATAATTCAAAAATTGCCCTTTTTGAGTTATTGGCACGGTAAAGGTTAATTTTCGCGGGCGAACGCCCCCCTTCGCCCCCACCTGGATTCGCTACTGACTCAAAATGATTAATAAATTAACAATAAATATTTTAAACCACTATTTTTCTATTTGTTTATAAAATACCTGCCAATTTATTAGCGCTCTCTGTATCTTTTTGCCCTACTAAGTATTTTTAACAATAGTAATAAATTGTATTTTATTAAATTTTTTTTTTTTATCTTTCTATTTTATTGGCTAGAGGTAGCTAAGTCATTTTTATTTTTTTATTTTTAATACTTTCTTGCTATAAGTCCTTTTATATCAATTAGCGAAAACAAATAAACAAAGAATAATTGGCAGCCATATTTCATTTTGAACGCGCATAACTCTATAAAAATATATATCAAATACACTTTTGTGTGACAATTTGTCGTAAAAATTATTACACGACTGATAAAAATAAATTATAATATAGATATATATATACAGTATAATGACCGAAATATCGCACATCATTTTTTTAGATTAAAAGATTTTTATTCATCGTCATACCAACAAAGATAAATTAGATCAGAGAGGGGGGGGAGATATTTATTAAAAGGACATGTATCAACCATTTTATTTGAAGGCAACAAAGTGATATTTAATAAAACTAAAGGTACAGTGAGGGACAATATTAAGTCCCACCCATGCGATTGCTACTTGTGATTATTTCATTGTTTTTAAAAATATATTTAATGGAAACTTTCATTGTTCAGACCTAGAAAATTTACAATAAAGATTTTCATTTTCTTTTATAAAAAAATATAAAAAAAAAAAACTTTTAAAAAAAATGCTTTTATTTAAATTGAACTAAAAAGAGAGAAATAATTTAATTGTTTTTGTTAAAATTGTTGAATATTTATGACTTAAAATAAAAGCGTGGGGCGCACATTGATAGCTTAAGGAATTGTATATACTTAGAGCCTCGGAATTACTTTGAAGCGCCCCACGCTTTTATTTTAAGTCATAAATATTCAACAATTTTAACAAGAACAATTAAATTATTTCTCTCTTTTTAGTTCAATTTAAATAAAAGCATTTTTTTTTAAAAGTTTTTTTTTTTATATTTTTATTTTAAACTTTTTAGTCTTTTTTATTATAGAGTAAGGCAGGATGCGTGAAATAAAGTACCACATTAGTTTGGTCTATTTTGGTAAAACCCAACTCACTATTTGCGTCATCAAAAATGAACCTTAAGTATCAAATTTCACACCTCTAGCTCATCGGGAAGTGTCCTTAACAAAGACTTAAAGTTGGTGATTTTGAAAGAGTAAGTTAAATAAAAGCATTTAACAATGAAATAATCACAAGTAGAAAACGCATGGGTGGGACTTAATATTGTCCCTCACTGTACATTCATATGTAGTATTTTAAGGCAATGGCTTATCCAGAGAAGTTTCTCGGGGGGGGGGGGGGGGGGGGGTTATCTGGTACAACAGGATACAATTGTTTCTTACTTTCGATTATTTAAAGGCGCATTCTGTACTTGTTTACCAGAATATATATACAAATCAAATTTTTAAGTATTAATTTTTAAAATTTTACATTAAATAAAAATACAATTTTATTACTATATTAAATTCTTTCAAATGAAATGGAATAAATCCCTTGTATCCCTATGGGAAAAACTAACGCCTAGAGTAACTCGGTAGTGAATCGTCTTCTAACGGCTTTTCGAGACGCGCACTTTAGAGCAGCGTTTTCCAAACTGTGAGGCGCGCCTCCCTAGCAAGGGCGGATACAAGGGGGGGGTAAAGGGGATAATTACCCCCCCCTGAGATTTGAAAAAAATACTTTTTTTTTCGAAAAAAAATTTATTTTTAATGTAAAACTTTAAAAATTAATACTTAAAAATTTGATTTGTATTTATATTCTGGCAAACAAGTACAGAATGTGCCTTTAAATTACCGAAATTAAGAAAAAATAGTGTGCTGTGCGACCAGTCACTCCAGATTACCCCCTCCGAGAAACACCTCTGGATCCGCCCTTGCTCCCTAGGGAGGCGCGGACTAGTCTAAGGGGAGGCGCGAATATTGGCCACTAGGACCAATTTTACAAATGATTTCTAGTTTTAATATAAATAAGAATAAATATAAAAAATATTTTTATATAAATTTATATTTTTTAGCATTAAATTTAAAAATTTTCGTTTTTGTGTTATTTTATAAAATGGGGGGGGGGAGGAGGGTCATAAGATTAAGGGAGGCGTGTTAACATAAAGTTTGGAAACCACTGCCTTAGAGCATGTTTAGACGGCCCCTTCTACTCTCCCTTAAGACAACACTTCCGGCGGCTAAGCATTTCGGTTGCCTAAGCTCAAGGCTCCACCATCGAGCACACCTTAAGAGATGACAAAATTTATATTCTTTTTTTAAACACTTACACTTTTTTTTTTCATTCACACACACACATGCTGCATTTTCGGCAACTTAGGCCATATAAGACTTTGACGATAACCGTTATTAATTAATATGCATATATTGGAGTCCAGGCATTCTTATTTATAAAATCACTTATAAAACCATCGGACCCTCGACCCTTGGTATACAAGTCAGCCGCGCTATTGACTACACCAAGCCCGAGGGCGACAAAAATAATTAAAAGAATAAAAAATTCATTTTAAACTCAATTAATTTACGAATGTTTGTTTAAAAAAAATCTATATTTTATCGTATAATTTCAGACCCAGATGATCCGTGAGGATTGAAACCTTCTTGTACATTGGTTGGTCAAAACTCTGAAAATAAAAGTTAATAAAAAAAATCATTTGTGTGGTTTTATGAAACCACGATGCAAGTGAAACTTTTTTTTCGGATCGTAGGCGTTTAACTGAGAATTTTCAGAAAATTATTCAATTTTTTTTTTTTTTTTTTTTCTTTTAAAACATTCACACTTTTTCTCATTCACACTCACATTCACACAGTCTTTCGGCAACTTAGGCCATTTAAGACTTTGAAACGATATCCGTTATATCCGTTAATGATTAATATACATATTGGGGTACAGGATTTTTATTTAAGTTATTTGGTATCCAAATGCCTTAAATAAAATTATCGGACTACCTGGGGTCCGAACCCGCGAGGTTCGGTATAGAAGGTAGACACGCTACCAACGTACCCAAGCCCCCTGCTCAATTATTAAAATCGCGTTTTTAAACTTAACTTAATAATTCCAAACGTCGCGGGTTCGGACCCAGGCAGTCCGATGATTTTATTTAAGCCATTTGGATACCAAATGGCTTAAATAGAAATGCCTGAACCCACAATAGATAATATATATCTCCACAACGGTTATCGTCAAAGTCTTAAATGGCCTAAGTTGCCGAAAAGACTGTGTGAATGTGTCTGTGAATGTGAGTGCGAATGAGAAAAAAGTGTGAGTGGAAATTAAAAAAACTTATAAAAACTGAGAACAATATTTATTTAGTAATTGAGTCATTTTAAATTATTTATTTATTTTTTTTTATAAAAACACACACTTTTTTCTCATTCACTCTCATATTCACACAGTCTTTTCGGCAACTTAGGCCATTTAAGACTTTTACGATAACCGTTATTTAATAATATATCTTTATTTGGGGTCCAGGCATTCTTATTTAAGCCATTTGGTATCCAAATGGCTTAAATAAAATCATCGGACTGCCTGGGGTCCGAACCCGCGACGTTTGGTATTTGAGGTTAGCACGCTAACCTCTACACCAAGCCCCGATGGCTTGAATCATTTTAAATTATTTAAAAATTATATTTGATCAATTTAAAAATTGAATAATTAAATCTCACAATTATTTTTTTATAATTCGTCATATATAGGCCTTTAAATTTCAACTTTCCTTTTTAATATGTCTTTTTGTCACTGCCTTGACTTGTAGCGTCACGGCTTGTAACGCGACATGCTGATAGAAGAGCGAAAAAATTTGAGGCTATCAAATAAAAGTTCCACTTTTAAAATAATTTTTTTATTAATACTCATCTTCATCAGTGACATCTTGAAATCCTTCAATCAATTAAAAATTATGTCTACACAGCAAGAATCCTTTATATTCACTAGTGTGTAGATTATTGTTATCTCGTTGATTCTTTAGAAGTATCGCGCACACAAACTTTTGCAACAATTGGTATATATGACATTTAACCTTCTCTTGGTTTAGTAAAAGCGGGATTGCATAATAATTTAAGTTTTTGTTTTATGCAATGGACGGTGTTTGAACTGCATCAAGCCGGGTGCTTACGTGCGAGAGTAAGATAAGAGAGAGGCACCCACCCCCCTTAGATTTGGGGGTTAGGGCACGTGTATAAACGTGCATTGCGTACTGGAAAAGGTCCAAAAACACCCCCCACCTCTTCATTCACCTTGTACTCGACAAGATAGTCTCTCTATACAGTTTTAAGGTATATAAATGTATATATATATATAAACTCCCACCACACTCCCCCCCTCAATCCACCCTCTCTATCTTTTCCATACTGAGGCGCATTACGCATGAGTACATCTACAACCCCCCCATACCCGCTTTTGCCCGTTACATCCAACCGACTGGAATTCCCCGACTGCCGGCTGATAAAACACAAACGGCCGTTTTAACTTGCCGCGCCATAATTCACCCTAACTTTGCACTCTTTTTCTATGCGCGTGTTGCGCTCCTACTTCCCCCCCCTCCATCTCCTTCTGATCCTGCTGGTCCACGAATCCGCCGGAATGATTCTGATTTTTTTTTTTTTTACAATTAAAATAAAAAAGGACTTTTTATTTATATATATAGTCTTCTCCATATAAACTTCGTTCTCTCTGCTCTTTTCAAATCAATGAATTTTAAAAATTTGTATTTATTCACATCTACACTTTCGTCTTTGAGATCTTTAATTTCTTTTGTATTACCGGAGATGTAAAAATTATTCCTTTTTAATATTTCTTTTCTTTCAGTTCATATTTTTATCACTTTTATGCCGGATTGCAAGAAAATTGCTCTATAAATATCTAAAACTCCGTTAGTAAACGGGCGTTAAAATTATAGGCTGTTGCTAAGGCAACTTTAAAGGAACCGATAACTATTCCCTACTTTTAAGATATATAGATGCCCTCGGGGCTGGGTAGAGGTTAGCGTGCTAACCTCATATATCAAACGTCGCGGGTTCGGACCCCAGGCACAGGGGGGTTTAATTTTTCCATTTCAAGAGAGTGACGTCATGGAGCTACTCCTTTTGTAAAAAATCGTTCGAAACAAACAATTTATAAAAATTTATACACGGCATATTATTAATAAAGTAGTATAAATACCAGGGTCTAAATTAGTTTAGTCCGAAACAATACAATTTGCAAATAAAACAAAATTAATGTGAACTAGGTTATAGGCAGTCAACAACTCTACCAAATAGAAAAATATATGCAAGGAGGAGCTTCATGACGTGGACCAATCAAAAACTGTGACCTGAAAATTGTTTGTTTACTAGTTTCTGGCCAACCTGTGTATTTAAAGACCTTGCCCAGGCAGTCCGATGATTTTATTTAAGCCAATTGGATACCAAATGGCTTAAATAAGAATGCCTGGACCCCATATATGTATATTTATTAATAACGGATATCGTAAAAAATCTTATATGGCCTCAGTTGCCGAAAAGACTGTACGAATGTGTGTGAGAGTGTGAGTGTGAATGAGAAAAAAGTGAATGTTTAAAAAAAAAAAAAAAAAAGATATATAGATAGATGCAAAACAATTGGCCCAGCGAAAATGATAGCTTTCTATTTAGTTGGCCATTTGACCGCAAGGGCGCATTGTCAAATTGTATTGTTAAATTGTGTTGTTAAAAAAACCCGCGGAGAATGATTGCCAAAAATAAATAAAAATAGTAACGTATATTAATATTTAATTTATTTAAATTTTATCGTTAATATTAGGTTAAAAATACAAAAAATGTTTAAATATTTAAATATAGTAAAATAAAAAAAAATAAATAAACGTTACGCTCTGATTGTCAGATGGTAAATTATAGAGAAACTGGGAATATACTATAACCTCACTTTCTCTCTTCGTCTGATGAATATCTATAATACTTAATAATATCGCTTAATACGTTTTAGAAACCAAAGAAAACTCAATTAAATTAATGCATTTATATATTATTAAAGTGGAACATTTTTGACCACTCAAATGTTTTCGCTCTTCTATCAGCATGTCGCGTTACAGGCCGTGACGTTAAAGGCTGTGACGCTACAAGCCATGACGTCACAAGCCGTGACGACAAAAATAGGAAAGTTGAAATTTAATATATATGACGAATTATAAAAAAATAATTGTGAGATTTAATTATTCAGTTTTTAAATGGATAAAATAAATTTTTAAACTAATTTAAAATGATTCAATTACTACAATAAATATTGTTCTCAGTCTTTAACATGCGTCTATTGATTTCCCATTTTCCAATTATTAAGTTAAGATTAAAAACGCGATTTTAATACCCTTAATTTAATAATTTTCTGAAAATTTTCAGTTAACGCCTACGATCCGAAAAAAAAGTTTCACTTGCATCGTGGTTTCATAAAACCACACAATGATTTCTGTCCCGTGGAATAATATAGTCACCGAATTCTTTTTTTATTTCAATGGAACAAGTCAAGTTAATGGATTCTTTATAGTTTAAAGGTCCTAATTTCAACCTTTACTTCAAAGACAAATTTAACGAACTATTAACTTTAAAGTATGTTCCCAAAATTACTTAACAGAAGGTTTAAATTTCTAGTTTAGCTAGTTCATATGCCAAAAAAAAAAAAAAACAAATTTAAAAAAAATTGGCGGAAATTAAAAATCTGTTGTAACAAACATACTTACCGAAGATAAGAGAGACTATACTATTTTATTTATTTATCTCTCTCAATTAGTTAATAAATTGAGCAAAATATTTTGATTGTTTTATAAAGTCTTCTTTCTTATCGACTTTTATGAGTAACTTTCTTATTTTCTGTTACCAAGTCATTTGATCTCTGGGCTTGAGGGATGCAACTTTTTTTTCCCTTCTCTATCTCGCTCACCTCTTGAGAAGGTTTTCACACTTGGCAAAGTAGATGGGAGCCCTAAGGGAGAGGAGTCGGATCTGAAACTCCCCCTCCGGTCATCCTGTCAGTTGAAATACATCGCCTAGTTAAATTTCGATCATCCGATGACAGCTCATGTCGAGAATTGTTGCGTTATTAGATCAAGCCAAAGGGGAAAAATCATCCTTTTTTTATTTTATTTATCCTCTTTACACGTAATATTTAATATAATAAAAAAATGATGAGAAAACTTTTTTTTTTTAATTTTCAAACAAAATACGGGATATAAAATCCATTTTTAAACTTATCTTTTTCTTTGTGTGCCGCCAAATTTTGAATTTGAATTTTAAAAGTGTACCGCGACAAGTTGAGTGAGAATCACTGGTCTAAACGTTCTCAAATAACTCGACTACCTCAAGGAATTTTTATTAATATTATTTTATAATTATTTTAAGGAAACTTGAAATTATTCTTTTAAAATTAATTTCACAAATCTAAATTTATTAAATTCTGGTTTGAAATTCGCGCTCTAAACTATTTAAATATTTATGAAGTCATACTAATTAAATAATTTTTATAAAGTAATTCAACTAAATAGCTATAAAAATTCAAATTCAAATTAACAATTTTTACCAAAATAATTAATTTTAAAATATACAAGAAATTTGTTAGGTTGGCAACAAATTGAACTTTCTCATATATATTCATAAACAGTTTATGAAACAGAGTTCCTATGCTTGTATATGAATATTGCTTGAAAATTTTTAACAGTGTACATTTGTTTCGTCTATTACACTATATTCACATCTACTTGGATCGGAAGTGACGGAACGGAGACGTGACGTGACGGATGTGTGTGAATTGACCTTTAATCGGGGTTTCCGCTTTGCAAAATTCAAAATTTTCCGTTTTTTTTTTCCAAATTCTAGAGCTCCTTGTCCTTGAAATTATTTGAAGCACACTTTACTCTTGTACTTCATTTGAAAGATAAGAAGAAAATGTTGCCAATATAAATAATATTCTATGTTTATAAATTTTGAATTCTAATGTATTTCCCTAAACTAAATATCTGGTGGGACAAGCACAGAACTCAACTTTGAATTACCGAATATATGAGAAAGTTGTGTGCTGTGCGACAATTCAAACAAGATCTTTTATTTTAAAACAATTCCAAATCCATATTACGTATAAAAAAATATGGTGTGACTGGTCGCACAGCACACAAATTTCTCTTATCTTTGGTAAAAGAAAGTTGTGTACTGAGCTTCTCACAGCATTTTGTGTCGAGATATATTTAGTTGCTCTTAGCACTTTAGTTCCAAATTTGACCACTCGATGATTCATAGATTGCGCTGAGCTACGAATGCTTCCACATCAGTTCAAAAGATTTTAACGAAAAATTTCACTGATATACTTTTTCAAGAGCATCTAAAAAATAGCTGATTTATGAATTTTAAACAAAATCGTTGTAGTGAATTTTGAGAAAATCGAAAAAAACTGAAAAAGTACATCAGTAAAGTACTAGTACTTTTTGGCCGATTTTGTTCAAAAGCTTATTTTCACTCCTTGTGAGGGTGCCTAATTTAAATATAAAATTTCAACCTCGTAGCTCTTTTAGTTCCTGAGATATTTTGTTCACATACAGATTCAGGGGTCCTCAAAACGTGTATATCCATCAAAATCTCGACATCGAATTTTTGACATGAATTCTATATATTTCATATATAGGATAAGAGAAAGTAAAAACCTATGTGAACATTGATGAGAATTAGCAAGTAGAATAATGGGGTTAGGCTTGCTTCCACTTAACTGAGTAAACAGACTTGGATTAAAATCTCGCCTCGTATCAGCTCTTTAGAGATAAAAAATAACAATTATTAAAACGAGGCAATATCTAAAAATCTGAAGGGGGCGAAATTAATTTTTTTTTTTTTTTAAGTTTGACTTTTCCCCCTTCTAAAAGAGAAGAAACTCTAATAAAGGGGAGAGAGAGTTGCTCTTTTGGCAAACTTAGAACTCATTTCTTCCCTTCTTCTGAAGGGATACATATTGTCTTTTATTTAAATAAACGTCTTTGCACCCCTCTCTCTTTTTCTAAGCAATGTGGAATAAATGATTTGAGAAAATAAAACCATTAACACACCATAGACGATAATTTCTTTGAGTGTTGTTCAAGTAAATACGGCAATCTTAAAGAGAATAAATAAATGATATCACGTTTGTCTTTTCACAAGGGGGGAGGGGGGGTACACATTTAAAAATTTGCACTTCAAATGCAGCAAAGCTTCGATTAGTTCGAACAATTAAACTCGAAAGCTACCATGCTTTTTTTTTAACACTCCTCAACTTCTGCAGCTTCATTAATGGAGATGAATTAAATGTTTTTTTTTTTTTTTTTTTTTTTTTTTTTTTGTTTATAAAAAAACATTCACACTTTTTCTCATTCACACTCACACTCACACACACATTCACACTGTCTTTTCGGCAGCTCAGGCCATATAAGACATTTACGATAACCGTTATTTATGAATTTATATATATTAGGGGTCCAGGCATTTTTATTTAAGCTATCTGGTATCCAGATGGCTTAAATAAAATCATCGGACTGCCTGGGGTCCGAACCCGCGACGTTTGGTATATGAGGTTAGCACGCTAATCTCTACACCACGCCCCGTGGGCGAATTAAATGTTAATATATAGAGAAAAAGTATTGCATTCATTTCAAAAATTCAGGGTCGAGATTTTGATGGATCTTCACGTTTTGAGGTCCCCTGAATCCAAAAAAAGTGATTTCCGCGACATGGTCTGTCTGTGGGTGGGTGGGTGTGTGTTCAATTTTAAGCATGAAGGAATTGAGCTATGAGGCTGAAATTTTATATTTAAGTTAAACACCCCCCGGGACCGGAAAAATAAGCTTTTAATCAAAATCGGCCAAAGAGTACTAGTACTTTACTGATGTACTTTTTCAGTTTTTTTTCGATTTTCTCAAAATTCGCTCTAACGATTTTGATTAAAATTCAAAAATCAATTATTTTTTTGATTCTCTTTAAAATGTATATTCTCGTTTTGCCTTCAAAATTGTTTGAAGCACACTTTACTCTTGTATTTCATAGGGAAGATAGGAGAAATGGTTGCCATGGTAACAAAATATAAATATTTTCCCATACTTATAAATTTTACATCTGAATTCAAATATTCCCTACTGCCGGGAACTAAATACATGTCGACACAAAAAATCGTAATCGGTAATCGAAAGTTGTGTACTGTGCTTGTCACACCAGATTTTTTATTTATTAATTCCTAAAGTTACGATTTCTCCCATAGGGAATGTATAGAGAAATATTTGTGTATTCTTTTCATTTGTGTATTCTATGAATGTAAACAAATCCTCAAGCAGGCACCGAATTGGAATGGAAGAATTTTCTTTTCGCCCCCGGGTTTGGTGTGGTAGGTAGCGTGCCTACCTCCTATACCAAACGTCGCGGGTTCGGACCCAGGCAGTCCGATGATTTTATTTAAAGCCATTTGGCTACCAGATGGCTTAAATAGAAATGCCTGGACCCACAATAGATTTATTAACAATTATCGTCAAAGTTTTAAATGAACTAATTTGCCGAAAACACTGTGAGTGCGAATGAGAAAAAGTATGAGTGTTTAAAAAAAAAAAAAATTATTTTCATAACTAAGAAGAAAAGGCGAAGGTCCGCCGCAGTCAGCTGAGGTCCATGGGACGTAGCTAGTTAAAACAAAATCGGCCAAAGAGTACTAGTACTTTACTTAAGTACTTTTTCAGTTTTTTTTGATTTTCTCAAAATTGGCTCCAGCGATTTTGTTTAAATTTCAAAAAATCACTTATTTTTTACATGCTCTTTAAAATGTATATTCACATTTCGCCATTGAAATATCCTGAAGACCACTTTACTCTTGTACTCCATAGAAAAGATAGGAGAAATGGTTGCCATGGTAACAAAATATAAATATTTTCCCATGTTTATAAATTTTACATCTTGAAAATCGAATGTACCGTACTGTCGGAAACTAAATACATGTCGACACAAAAAATCTGGTGTGACAAGCACAGTACACAACTTTCGATTACCGAAGGTAAGAGAAAGTTGTGTGCTGTGCGACCAGTCACACCAGATTTTTTTTTTCAAAAAATTTCATAAATTCAACTTTGAAATGATATGTCATACTTAGGGTGACCCCATGTCACAATTAGTAAAGTTTTGTCCATACCCCCTTCCCCCCTAACCCTTAACACGTTACGTGGACGACCCCTTATCTCAGAATCTTGTAAACTTATTCTCCTACCAAATGAAATTAATTCTTTACTAATACATCAATAGGGTCAAAACGATTTTAGTTTTGATCCCCCCCCCCCGCCTTCAAACACTTTTGATTATGCATGAAACAACAACAAGTGTTAGCAACTTAACGTCTTAAGTTAATTTTCTCGGGTCAGCGTTTGGATAGACAAGAGACTTTCATCTTTTGTTTGCCTAATAGATTCAATATCGGTTAAAACAACGTCGTTTAGTATTAATATATTCCATCCATTAAAATAACCTAGTTTAAAGTCAATTTATTAAATCAATTTTCTTTTTTTTTAATGCCTCGTTTTAATGTTATTAAAACAGGGATTCTTAAACTTTTTTTATGTCAAAGTTTTGCAATCTTGAAACGCAATTTTTTTCATTTTATACTAATAACTTCTGAACTACTGAACGGATTGTGATGAAATTTGCTCACAATCTAGAGGCTATCGTTCTAATTATTATGACTGAGTTCCAAAAGATTTGGTTCAAAGGACGCTGAGAAAACGTGGTTCGCAATAATAATTTACCGCTCCCTCGATTCACTTCGAGTTTTAATACCTTCTTAGGCCCACTTAGAACTACAATCCAGTCACATCACATACATACACTCATTTGGCCTACAGTATACGTTCGCACATTAAATTTTTTTTTACATTTCTGGGGACGTTAGACCTGAAACGTAAAGATATATTATAAAAAATGAGATTTAGATTTTTTACGATCATAATACTGCCCCTTATACACTGCGCGTCAATGAAAACGTAACATTTTGTTTCTCTTTAAGAAGACCTGATCTAATCTACCTTAATGATACTCTAATTTAAGAAACATTTAAAATGAAATATCTTGTACATTTCTAAGTAAATTTAACACAGATGCAAATGATTTTAAACAATTTAATCCAATTTAAATAAAATTATGTCGATTTTCAATTTTAGGGACAAATCAACATAATCTCGATATGTTTTTTGTTGGATATTAATTTCAACTTTTATTTTTATAAGAATTTCCAATAAAATAGACAGAGAAAAACTGAAATGGAAAGATTATTTTAAAATTTTAGAAATTCGGCGTTAATAAAACAATTATCCTTAAGTGGTTTTGCTGAAGTTGGTTTATTTGAGAAAGAAAAACGCTAGCTAGAAAAATTCAGCAATCTTTTAATTAGTTTACAAGGCAATAAATATTTCGGAGACCTATCGGCACTCCTTCAGTAGATTTCACCTCATTCACCAAGTATGCCCCTTACAATTAAATCGTTTGGAAATGACCATTTGGATTTAGATTTTATGAGTTATTGTTCTTCTTCAGCCACCCGGCTCACAACCTTTTTAGAATCCCGGGTTACCCAGTCGGAGTTGCAGCTCCTTTTCAGCCACCCGGGCAGTTCCTCGGTTACCCAGTCAGAGCAATCCTCATTTTAAGGCACTTAGGCCACGTCTAATTGGGCCCTTTGTGTGTGTGGGGTTAGATTTTTTCCCACTTTCCTACCCTATGAGGGGACTTCGGCAATGTTTGAATTATTTGCGGCAAGCTGAACCCGAACCCGAATCGTGTTGAGACTTCGGACTCCGTAATCCACAGCTTAGCCGACTTAGCCACTTGCCTCCTCTGGAAATGACCATGTTATTCGTCTAGCAATTATTAATAATAACATGGTCGCTTCCAAACGATTAATTGTAAGGGGCATACGTGGTGAAGGAGGGGAAATCCACTGAAGAAGGAGTGCCGATAGGTCTCCGAAATATTTAGAAATTGCATTGTAAACTAATTATAAAATTGCTGAAAATTTAGCGTTTTACTTTCTCAAAGTTAATAAACAAATTTTGACATTTTTGTCTTTGTTTTATTTAAATTGTAGTTATTTATTAAAATGATATGGATTTGTGTTAAATTAACTTAGAAATGTATAAGATATTTTATATTAAATGCTTAATAAATTACAGTATCATAAAGATAGAGTAGAATAGGTCTTTTTTTGATGAAACAAAGTGTTACGTTTTTACTTTTTTTTTTTTATATAGATTGTATTGTTACATATAATAGAATACATTGGCGGGAAAGTGAAAGAATAATTTGTTTAATTTTTCTCTCTTTTTTGTTTAATTACCTCACCATTTGTGAAGCAAAAGAAAAACGATAAAAGATGAAGAGTGCATAAATTTTCGGGCCACTCAATATATTTGCCAACTCGCTTGGGCACTTGTCGTCTGCTAACCAAATTACAAAACGCCCTTCTAGTAAGCTCTATCCCCCCCCCCCCCCGCCCTCGTTTAGATTCGAATGAAAGAACCGGCCGATGTAATTTAAAATAAATAGGGCCCAAGCAAGAAGATGTTTGTACAGTTGAAAGGTCTAATAAACAAAAGACCTTTTGATTAATAAATAATCTAATCAACCGATTTCGCGTACTCGTTATTTTATTTATTCTAGAATAATACAAGTAACTTCCAATTATTATTTATTTATACAATACAAAAAACAAAATTAAATTTTATATGCCGGAAGCTAAATATATGTCGACATGAGTCAGTGGCGGATCCAGAGGTGTTTCTCGGAGGTGGGAGAGGGGATAATTTGGTGTAACTGGTCGCACAGCACACAATTTTTTCTTAATTTCGGTAATTTAAAGGCCCATTCTGTACTTGTTTGGCAGAATATAAATACAAATCAAATTTTTAAGAATTAATTTTTCAAAATTTACATTAAAAATAAATTTTTTTTTTTTTCGAAAAAAAAGTATTTTTTTCAAATCTCGGGAGGGGGGGTGTAATTACCTCCTTTACCCCGTCCTCCCTTGTATCCGCCTTGACACGAGTGACAAGAACCACTCTTTCATTTACCGAAAGCTAAAAAAAGTGCGACACTCACGCCAAATTTTTACATTCTCTTACCTTTAATAGGAGAATTAAATTCACAAGGTTTTCTGTTTCAATAATATATTAATTTGATATTAACCCTTTATACGTATTTCGACACCATATGTGTCATCTTCAGAAGCGAATTACATACTCATATAAGTGTTAATATCAAATTAATATATTATTGAAACAGAAAACCTTATGAATTTAATTCTCCTATTAAAGCATAATGTTTCAACTAGAGCCAACGGTTACCAGTTTAAAATTAATTCTCTTACCTATCTATGTATGTAATAGATATATAGAGAGAATATCGGATTCATGTCTAGATTTTGATGTATATATACGTTTTGAGGTCCCAAAAAAGTGGTTTTCGCGACATGGTCTGTCTGTCTGTCTGTCTGTAGACAAAATATCTCAAGAACGAAAAGAGCTAGGAGGTTGAAATTTTATATTTAAGTTACACACCCCCCTAGGACCTAACAGGAAGCTTTTAAAAAAAATCGGCCAAAGAATACTAATAATTTACTGATGAACATTGTCAGTTTTTCTTCATTTTCTCAAAATACTTTAATGATAATGTCAAATATTTGTCAATTTTGAAATAAAGGTTAGAACATTTCTTGTAAATATTTACATTTCCTAAGGATAATTTGTCTTTCCGCAAAAAAACAAAATAACAAAATGGCGAATAAGAAGAGCAGAGGGCAGCCAGGAAAAAAATCAAATCAGATAAAAATATAATCAATCTTTATCAGATTTTCTTTATTTGATTGTCGACGTTTCGGACGCCAGTTGCGCCCTTCCTCAGGACAATCAATCGTCAAGGATAGTCGAAAACTGGCGTCCGAAACGTCGACAATCAAATAAAGAAAATCTGATAAAGATTGATTATATTTTTATCTGATTTGATTTTTTTCCTGGCTGCCCTCTGCTATCCTTATCAAGCTAAACAGCCATATTTTTCATCATCTTCGCAAAATGGCGAATACTACCCTCATGGCAAGACTATGTTAATACAGTGACTATAGGAAAAGATTTCTGGTGTGACTGGTCGGACAGCACACAACTTTCTTGCACCAAGAGAAAGTTGTGTTCGGGTGCTTGTCACACCAGATTTTTTGTGTCGACATATATTAAGTTTTCACCGATAAAAATACAGGTATTAGAATTCAAGAATGGAATATATAAATATTTATATTTTGTTACCATGGCAACCATTTTTCCTATCTTCTCTATAGAGTACAAGAGTATAGTGTGCTTCAAACAATTTTGAGGGCAAAACGAGAATATACATTTTAAAGAGCATCTAAAAAATAATTGATTTTTGAATTTTAATCAAAATCGTTAGAGCGAATTTTGAGAAAATCGAAAAAAAAAATCAGGAAAAAGTACATCAGTAAAGTACTAGTACTCTTTGACCGATTTTGATCAAAAGCCTATTTTCACGCCCCTGGGGGGCGCTTAACTTATATATAAAATTTCAACCTCCAAGCTCAATTTCAGTTCAAATTGAACACAGACACACACACACACAGACAGACAGACCATGTCGCGAAAACCACTTTTTTGGATTCAGGGGACCTCAAAACGTGAAGATCCATCAAAATCTCGACATCGAATTTTTGACATGAATCCAATACTTTCTCTATATATATATATTCACATATATATAGGCCTAGAGGTAAGAGAAAGTAAAAAAATTTAAGTGAAATATTGAATGACCTTAATAGACATTTTCTTTTATCAAGTGCCATATTTTCCAAGATAAAATAATAAATATTTATATAGATCGGCTTTTTAAACGAGAACTTTTCTTAGATACCTAAGACCACTATAATATTTTGTCCTCGTTGAAATAAAGCTGAATTTATCTTCCCGAAAGAGATCTTTATTTTTTTTTCTTTAAACTTTACAAAAAAGTCGGTGATAAATTCAAGAAAGCGCTAGTTAATTGGAAATAGCAATAAATCAGACACACTCTTTTAATACAAACAAGGCCAAATTAAAGAATATACAGTCTCCTCTCGATAATTCGAATTTTTCGATAATACTAATCATAATTATTCAACAATATGAACAACAAAAATGAAATTATTTCTCTTTTTTTTAGTTCAATTTAAATAAGAGCTTAAAGACGAAATGAAACAAGACGTCTATCGGCCCGAATTATTTATTTTTCTTCTGTCGACGTTTCGGGGACCCATCTTCAGGACAAAGGTGTTAAAAAATTATTTTCTCTGCCTCCTTCAGTTGTTATTTTAAGTTAGACTGTTAGTATATTTTATACTATATAGATTCTTCTTTAACACCTTTGTCCTGAAGATGGGTGACGTTTTGTCCCCGAAACGTCGACAGAGGAAAAATAAATAATTCGGGCCGATAGACGTCTTGTTTCATTTCGTCTTTAATCTGTATTACGGCCTTCCTCCACATTGCCTTAAATAAAAGCATTTTTACTTTCTCTTACCTCTATATATATGTTAATATATAGAGAGAGAAAGTATTGGATTCATGTCAAAAATTCGATGTCGAGATTTTGATGGATCTTCACGTTTTGAGGTCCCCTGAATCCAAAAAAGTGGTTTTCGCGACATGGTCTGTCTGTGGGTGGGTGTGTGTGTCTCTGTGTGTGTGTGTGTGTTCAATTTTAAACATGAAGGAATTGAGCTAGGAGATTGAAATTTTATATTTAAGTTAAACACCCCCCGGGACCTGGAAAATAAGCTTTTAATCAAAATCGGCCA